>BMAO01002169.1:0-16622 GCA_019973975.1 Trichonephila clavata | reverse complement strand
TAAATATACTTAGATTGTGAGTTAAATTAGTGGTGAACTTTATTTACACATCTGTTCATTTTTTATTTTATTTCCATCGCTCGATTCCTTGTCACAGATTTGTTTTTCTGTTAAATTACATCTAGAAGTCAAATCTCATTCCATTAATATCGTGGGAATTGAGTATAAATTATTTTTATGCCGTGCCCTTCGTTATTACGGGACAATAGCCGTTACGAAACATTACATATACAATTCTTAATACAAAGCAGAGAGATGGGTTACTACAAATTCAAAATTAATAAATATTTAAGTTTATAATGAGAGTGATTTTCTGAAGATTTTGCTTTCGTGGATTTATTATTTAAAGCTTTACTTTTATTGTTATGAAATATTCTACATTCAATTTATTAGTTTTTAACTCGTTAATTAATCTAATTAATCTCATAGTCAAATTGGATATATTTAAGAACGGCTTGATTAGTAATTTAATACTCCCGGAAAAATACAAGAATTAATATGTGTAGAATAATGCGGTAATACTCAATCCTCGCATTCGATTTATTAATATTTATTCTATGAGAAAAACTAAATCGTATGGATCTATCATGGTTCGAATATTTGTACAAAACATTTATGGCCCTCGCAATAATAAAGTTTTGGTCTCATTTCAAATTTTTCATCAAATCAGAGTGAGAGAGATGTCTTAATTTCCTCTCATAAAACTGACATAATCAGATACAATCTTTACTGGAGGGGGGGGGAGGACTTTTATAACGAATATGGATAAACTAGTTGTTTACCATATGCCGTATTGTTGAAAAAGAACTCTGCTTTTGCTCCTAATTAAATTTACAGCTTATAGAGTGCTATTTGGTCAATTAGCATACTGGAAAACGATAGAAAGCCCATTTCAAGTTTTTACAGAATTTAAAGCAATATAGGAATCCCTAAAAATCTACCCTAGCTTTATATCCAAGCAGGCTTTGAGAGTAATGCAAGCTTGGTCGTCATTTAGCGATTCCTGGCGGGAAGCGGGAAATATTGCTGGGAAAGCATTTGCTTCCAGAATAGCAACGACGCGACACCTCTGATGTTAGAAGTTTATATAATGGTGAAAATCAATTAGAAAAACATAAATTTGGTTTTTTATAGAAGTAAAAAGGCTTTCATATAAGCCTAAAGCAGAAATTCAAACTTCCAATATTTTTTAATTAATCAACTCGTTTAATATTAAATCAAATTTTTAAACTGTATCTCACCATTGGCAAGCTTGGTCGTCATCTAGCGACTCCTGGCGGGAACGGGGAAATATTGCTGGAGAGCTTTTGCCTCCAGAATAGCACCGACGCGACGCCTCTGATGTTAGCAGTTTACATAATGGTGAAAATCATTTAGGAAAATTTAAATTCGATTTTTTTTATTGAAGCAAAAAGGTAACCCCTAAGATAATTAAAAAATATTAATAAGAAATTGATTTTACGTTTTTTATATTTTTAACACATAAACATTAACCTAAAGCAGATATTCAAACTTCATTATTTTTAATTAATCAACTCTTAAAAATTAAATCAAATTTTTGAGCCATATCATTGTTAGTATTAAAATACATTTCTATTTCGTACGTGAGCAAATTTAAAATTTATGAAAAATTTTAGTTTAGTTTTATTTTTCGGTACAATTCATTTTGTTATAAAACATAAAATAAAAATTTAAAAAATATAAAAAATGGTAAAATCAATTTCTTATTAATATCTTTAATTACCTTAAGGGTGGTTTAATTTTCATTTTACCTTTATCAAAACAAAAATTAGCATTTTATCAAGCATTGTTACTTTTTGTCAGAGGTCTATGATTCCGGTCCGTGATCAAGTGGTACCAGTCCGTACAATGAACATTAAATTTTCATTTTAGTTACTATGAAGTATTTATCTCGGTATATGTGACTTTTGTGGAAATTAATTTATATACCATGTTAATGTCCTTTATATTCGTTTTTGCTGTAACTGTATTTTATTCTGAAGGCATGCCTCAATACAATTAAAAATCAAACCTATTAAATAAAACGAAATTATAAAATATAAACAATCAAAGCACCCCCTCCCACACACACAACAACCGGCAGCTGCAAATTTTTCAATGGTTGACTGGTCAGCGGCAATAAAAAGGTGTTGGTGAACACTGCAAACCCTATTTCTTTCACCCTATCACACTATTACCACAATGCATCCAAGAAGTTTATAATTACATATTAGAAGAATACTTTTGCAAAGTTTTGTTAAAATCCCAGAAAAATAGCAACGCATGGAAACATTTTGAATTTTGGTTTGGAGGCAAATTTTTGATTTTGAGAAAAACAGCTTTTTTTATTTAAAGGAAATTAACTTAGCTTTTTTTTTTTAAAAAAAATGGAAGATATAAATATAAATTGAAATAGAAAAACACTAATATCATATAAATATAAGAATAAGTGCAGAATATACATGTTTGTGCAATATTTATTTTAACAGTTACATCGACGTGAGGTACATAGTTATAAAAATTGAAAAGTACGCTGGAACTTTCTAATAATATAAGAAGTAAATTAGTAGAATGTATTCCATTATTATTTCATCTCAACCAGATAATATATTATACTTTCATAAATCACAATGAGTAAAAAATAATGTATTTCAATAGGATTAAATTACAAAAATCCAAAACAGTTCGAGGCATATTTTTGAGGGAAACGACTATTTTTTTATTTTACAGGAAAATAACTCATTTCCTTAAAAAATTGAAGATATATAAGTTATAAATTTGAAAAAACACTATATATATGAAGCGCACAACATATATGAAAGATACTGAATATTTATTGTAACATTCACATTGAGGCGGGTGGTATGTATAGTGATAAAAATTTAAAAATAAGCTAGAACTTTCTAATAATATCTAAATTAAATTAGCAGAATGTATTTCATCAACCAGATATTATATTATATATTTCATTAATCACAATGAGTAAAAATAAAGTATTTCAATACAATTAAATTATAAAAATTCAAAACAGTAATAAATTCAATTACACATAAAGAGAAAACTGCTAAGCTAAGTTTAATAAAAAAAAAAAATTTAAAAAAATTTTAAAACACCGGCAAAAGGCTACATCTTTATTAGTAGTATTTCTTTTATTCTTCTCTTTTTTCCTAGAAATGTTTCAAGAAATGCGTCGTTTATCTTGTCTTTCATCAATAGTCAAAGAAAAAACTATCATTTAGGCATGAGTCCTCTTTCGATTCAAGAGATTTCACGTAGCCCAAATTGTGCTTTTCGACGGCATCTATTACTGTTATTTCCAGCCTCCTTTAGGACACGAATACCTCTTTTGAACATTTTCGCCAAATGCAGCTATGCAGACTTTCATTACAATTTTGCGTTTTACCTCCTAAGCATCTTTCAAGAATAATGTCTGACGCTAAACTTTGATATACAAGCATAATTTTTTCCACTCCTTGTTGCGACAAGTAAGTTCTCGTGGAAATGTGACCTAGGGTTTCACCTTTGGCTATTGCTCTTTCATAAAAACACCCCATGATGATTTCCCTTCACGACTTTTACCATGCGTAGGCTTTTCATCAGTTGACGATCAATTACCAGGCTGGCATATATAGCAGTTTTCATTTTTTTGGTATTAGGAATATTGCCCTTTATTGCTTTTCTGTAGTAATTTTGCAACTCTGTTATGTTTTTATCTGTAAGGCTTCACTGCTTACGCCCACCAAGAGTCACCCTCTTCACCTTCCACTCTTTTACTTTGTTGCGTAACGATGTACCTAGCCTCTTCGCAATATGATTTAAGCACTCTTTTTTTTTTTTCGATTTTTACACCAGAACCATATATTTTATTTCCTGACAAAAATTGAAAAGTTTTTGAGTCGCATGGAAACGAATCTCGTTGGCAATCACTAATTGACCGTCTACACATAATTAGTGCAGCATGTATCTCCATGGGTCTAGAATTTCCATCGAAATTTTTGCGACACTCATCCGCATGTCCTTTTTGCCATATGAGAAATTTCGCACTATTGACTCCCATATCTCGACCAGTAACTACGCAATTATGCAGTATTTCAACAATACTTCAAAGTCAAGGACAGTCCACTAAGTACATTGATGATTATTCATAATCCTAGGTTAGATGTATGATGCCCTCGTTTTTGCAATGTACCGTCATATGACACACTCACATCAATGATTTCTCGATATTTTAGAGAAAAATCAACTTTATGTGAGCTTCTCTACCTGCTTGATGTGACATTTCGAGCATTTTTTTTCATCTTTTCGTTTTTTATGAATAAATTGTGAATGCAAATGTTTTCCTGTCCATTGTTGGCATGTTGAGCACAGATGTATAAGTTTCCAAAGCAGGATGCCCTCTGCTCTATGGATAGGAAGGCCCTCCCCGATTGCTGTTAATATCATGTGAATTTTGGGACTTCTCTTGAAAACTTGAATACACACTTCCATAGCTTTCATGATATGATTCGCATAAAAGTTCCATCTTTGTAGAATATCCCATGGATTGGTGTTGTTTTATAATAAGGGCACAGTTTGTACAATATTTGCAAGGAACTTTTTGCAATAGTTCAGAAAACACAGCCTTGTGGGTAAAAATATAGCTTGCCTCAGGTTGGGAAGATGTACTTGCGTCAGATAATGGATCTCTCTGCAATATATTACTGTTTTTATCATCAACAATTTCAGGTTTCTGACATCACTTGCTATTTTCAGACAACATCTTCCTCCTTTTGGTATTACGACCCTTAGGTTTTCTATATCTCGATGATATAAGATCCATACTGATAATTTTAAACAACAGATGCAATTTATAAAATGAGCTTTAGTTCTTAAAAGAACTTTTTGTTTTGGTAAAATCAATATGAAGTTTGAGTAAAATTGAACGAAAAATGCAAACGCAAGTTTGAAGAAATTGTAAGCAAATAATGCCAATTTATGTTTCAGATACAGTTAAGTGCATGAAAGCTGTGATAGCATGACATTAAAAAATTTAAAAAAAGAGGCGTGGTCATAGCTGAATAATTCGAAACTATTCTATAACTCAGTAAAAAATGCATAAAACCAAAAACTTTTTTTTCCGTTTAATAGAGAGGCTAATATATATTAAAATCAGTAAAAAAAAAAACAACCTTTTTTTGATATTTTGGTCAATTTTCCACACTTTAATTGTCCACTGTAGCCTTAATGTCATAATTATGAAATTTTTCATCTATTATATACTTTACCTGACGTCAAGGTATTTCATGATATAACTGAATGATACACTTTGACAGTAATAATATGAAATTAGAATTAATAATAGTACAAAACTATTGCAAATAAAATAAATATTCATTCAAAATTCTAAAACAAAAGCGTTAATAACGAAAATTTTGGGGGAGATATATAAATTAGATCAATCATAAGTTTTTAAATATATAATTTTTTAAATATATATTTGAATTTGAAAGGGCAATTGAATTTTTCAGAATACTAATATTTTACGATTGTTTATAGTTAAATGTGAATCCGGTCAAAACTCTTTAAGCAAATAACTAAAGGAACATCTTCGATATCAAGCATTTCTTAAACTTTAATGAATAAAAATGTTGTTATAATAATGACTTAAAAAACTTCTCTAACAACGGATAGATACAAAAAAAAAAAAAAAAAACTTTCCTCAAAATTGCAGCCAAAGTTACCGTAAATATAAGCAAATGACGCTTTTACAAATTATGTTAATTTCCCCCAAAAACATTCAAAACAAAATGGTATTTAATAGCTATATCACTTACTTCACATATAATTATGCCCGACTTATCCTGCAAATAGTCTTTTTTTTGCAAATGTTCCATCAATAAATTAGTTACTTGTATAAGCGCCTAGTAGCACTAGTCCAGTAAGACAATTCCACTGTTTCGCCGTTTAACAAAGCAGCCTGCCAGATATAGGATTCACCCGTATGGCCCCAAAAAAATCAGATGATAGGTACCTGTATAGGGATTCGCGTGATGAGTAAGTAAAACGGCTTTAAAAATTATCTGATTTTTATACCACGGTTTCAGTGATATGTGAAGAAAAAAAATCATCGCCGTTCCTGTGATGCAATTTTATTAAGAAAAAGAATTTTTTTCAGAAGAAAAATATAGAATAGCTGCTCTGCTGAGAGAAGAAAACATACAAAGCAATAGAGATTGGCTTCTCCCACACACCAACAGGTTTTTAGTTTTTACATAAAGATTACATCTCTATTCCACATCTATGATTTTTTTTAAAAATAAAATTCCTCCCATTAAAAACAGTCTATACAGGAATTTAGTTGCAAACTGGCTTTAAAATGATAGCCCTCTAGTAGCTAGCTCATGTCTATAAAAACAATCAAACGAAACCAATGGACGAAATTCACACCAGGCAGACGCCAAGCGGGGAATCACGTGACAAATTGGGCAACAATTGCACGTGTTTTGCATTACCGTGGTAGAACCGTATAAGCAAATTGTTGACATTCTTTAGCTTTAATTTTATCTAATTAAAATATGTGATATCATTGTATTTCTTGCATTATTCTAGTGTATATATTTGTTAGGAAATAATCTTAACAACTTTTTTACATAATTTTTGTTTTTTTGTAATTTATTTATCTAATTAGGTATTCGTCTGCTTCGACTAGTGTTAGCTGGTGTATTTGTTTATAGTTCTCGATTCACTTAGATATAGCTCTCAGTTATTTTAGTTCTCAATTAATTTTGTAGTTCTTTTTTTTATATTCGATGACAAATTTGTGAGTAACATGTCGCTTACCGAGCCTGATTGCTAAGTTAAGTATTAATTTTTTTATCAAAAGCGTTGTAAAAGCATAAATGAAGAGAGTAAAGTACAAGTCATTTGTTCAGATCAGAACAACTTCTGAGGTAAGTTATAAATTATTTTGTGTTCTAATTTAGATACTTTCTGAAACTATTATGAATGCATTGCTATTTACTCATTTATGCTTTAGTTTAACTCATTGTTATAAAAAACAAAATAGGTTTTAATAACATTAATATTGTTATTTATCATTGAATTATAAGTTGATTCTAAAAGATTAAAAGTAATGGCAACTATTCAAATTTAGCAGCTTTTTAAACATCTGTAAAAGAAATGTGAATGGACAAATTTAAATTTTTTGAATAGCTATATTATCAATGATAAGTTTATAATTTGATTCTTATATTTTAGAGTAGCATTAAATATCTAAATTGCATTGTTTTCTATTTTAATGAATATTCATTATTATGCTTTAGTCATTACATAGTTATTGCTATTTATGAGTAAATCCTAATTTGATTCCAACAAATTAAAAGTAAAGACAAGAAATGCCAAACCATTTTGATAAAGAAATGCAAATTTTTTCATTTAAAACTTAAATTCAATATGGAGAAATGTTGTGTTTACATTTAAGATTCTCCCAAATTGTTACTAATTTTTCTTATAAGGCATAGTATTTTTAAATCAAGCACTTTATGATGTGTTTTTATATAAAAAAAAACTGTTAATTTTCACTTATTTAAAATTTTTATTCATATAATTTATTTATTTAAATTATGGTCTTTAGATAAAATAATTGAATATAAATTAAGCTGAAAATTAACTTTGGCACAAATCTTTCAACATTTATTAACCAGTAGACTAATATGTATAAATACCGAAAACTCATAGAAATTTACAATCTAATTTTAGAATTTATTTCTTTTTAATATTTAATATTTTTTTTTAAACTTAAGGTTATAAGTGCAACATGCACTTGTCCTGCTGGAGGCACTCCAACATTTTGTAAGCAGGTATTTGCAACGGTTTATGTTCCAACGGAAAACAAAGATGGTTTCTGCAAAAGTGGAGACAGATCGTGCTACTTGGTATACAGCTGGTTTGCGGGTAGATAGTGAAAGTACCCAGATGGTTCCGGACGATGCAGATTGAAATGGCAAGATTCTTTGGAAATTGTTATTGTTTGGAAGTGCGAGTCGTGATATGAATGAAATGTGTCCGCATCTGCAATGAGCAGACAACATGTTGCAAGGACAGAAATCACCACGGCACGAATTGAAGAAACTACTTAGATTGATCAACGGGTAACTCAGCTTTAAATCTCGTCAGAGCTGGGATTGAGATATGGTAGCATGCAGTATATCATTTTCTGATGTGCTGCGATATTGTACTGAGACTGGCTCAATGGACAAGGACCTGATTTCTACCTAGACAGATTAAACAAGTAGGTTCTGCATTCTCTATGATAAATGCCTAAATAGACTTGGTGATTATGATGAAATGTGATAGGTGAATATGCCTCTTAATTCCCTTTTTGTATTTTCTGTCTATTGTAAATAAATATTTTTTATTCGACTTGTAACCTTTTTTTCTGCTCGCCCTCATAGTTATGCATATTTCTTAATGATTTGTGGATTTTATAGATGTATCTGTTTTACAGTGTTAAGCTTTTTAAAATAATTTTGTACATAAAATATTAAGAGTTGATAGGGAAGTATTTCATATATATTTAATCCTCTGATGAAATTTTTTTTACAACTTCATGAATTGCATATTTTATATTAGTGTGGCTTATACCAGTATAAGATATTTGAAATGATGCTGTAATTTTGTGGTTTGCTTTATCAATACTATAGAAAGTTCTTAATTTTTTTCCCTTTGTACTAGTATGCTATTAACTGGTATACTCGTTCTTCACACGGGTGGGAATTTATATATATCAAAAATGTTATGCATGAATTTTCTCATTTTTTTTCAGCATTTAGAGATGAAAAGTAACAATTGTCTATAAAATATATTACATTTACGTCAAGTTTGCCTACCTACACTTAAAATTCAAATTAATATTTTATTTCATTAGTGATCAGTTCTTTGATGAAAATGAATTTTATTTTTACAATGTATTACATGTAAATACTTATATATATATAAAGATATCTAAAATGATTCTAATAAAATAACAAAATTGAACATGGCAAAGTTTTTATAAATAAGTAAATGTAACGACTCAAATTGATATTTCAAAGACTTGTCATTCAATTCTTAGCATTTAATAATCCCCACTTTGTGGAAACCATGAAATAATATGAACAGCTATAAATGGAAATTTTTTTATTTCAAAGAATAAATAAATATGACCCTGTGTTAATTTATCATTTGTAAACAAAATTTTAAAAAACCTCTAAAAATAGATTGTGCATCACTTAGCAAATTATAAAAAAACCCAGTAGAGAAATTTACATGTTACTTCTATAACACTGCAATATTGATACAGTTTTACGTGAATAGATTTATATAAATATACTAAATATTAATTCTGATTTAAAAACCTGCGAAAAACATGAATTAGAAAAAAGTTACAAGACATTTGTTTAGTTTACAACAAAAATGTAGGTGAAGTCAGTTAGCAACAGAATTTGATTTTGAATGTAAGAGATTTAAATAATACACAAGATATATTGCAATACATGCAAAATAAATATAATGAGTTATTTCTACATGTATTAATTGTTTTAATACTTTTTTCTTAAGTTGCAATTACTGTAGCAAGTGTTGAGAGCTCTTTCAGCATATTAAAAAGTTACCTTCAGCAGTTGCTATATTAAGCATCAAACAAAAAAATTTAAACTTTTATAAAAATAACATCACGCAATAAAAAACATGTGTATGGGTATGCGACACTTGGATCACAAGTTATTATTAATGCAAATATGTACTATATTAAAAATTTACATTAAAATTTTTAATAAATACTTTTTTTTTATATGAAGTGCCTATAACATGTTGATCGACTTCTTTTATATTGTACAATATTAAGGAATGTACCATCAGAAAAAGTGAAATAATTTTCAGAAATTCAATTTAATTATCCTTAATTCTAAATAAATTTTTCTTATTGAATTACATATAATTTATAAAAATAATAGAAAATAATGATTTATGTATAAACAATAGATGGTTCCAAAATACAATTTAAACTTGTAAAAAAGTTTACTTTAAGCCATTGTTCATCTCATATTAAAGTGAGTTAATATGAAAGTTTTTGATTAATAATATTTATCCATTGGTGAAAATGAATTTCATTTTTACAGCACAATGAATTGCAAATTAGATGGAAAAAATACAATACAATATATATATAAATGAATAGTCGCATAAAATTTCCATTCACAATTAAATTCAAAATTTATCAAACCAAACAAATATTTCTGTACAATTTCAATGATGAATAACATTTATATATATATATATATATATATATATATATATAAACAGCGAATCACAAGATTATTGTGTTGGACATTCCATAAACTTTTCAGGTCATAAAATTAATTGAATATATTTTGGCCATAGTATTCAAAAATAAGAATTTTTCAAACAAGAAAAAATGTACAACCAGACATAACAAATAATTTCCAGTAATTGAGGTGTGTGTGCTTTTTTTTAAAATTGGCTTAAGTCACTTTGTTTTAAAGCTAAAAAGTACCCTTTTTAAAAAATGTTTTTTGGAGACAATAACAGCAAAAATACAATTTTTTTTTCAAATTATATTATGTTGATTCTGAAAGCAAAAAGTCAGTTTGACCAGCTATTATTTCACTGTTTAAAAAAAAAATTAAGAATTTAAATCTTTTCAAACTCATAATATGCCCAATTTTTAAAATTTTTTAGTCATTTTAAGTGATTTATGTTTCATAGGTTACTGCGAAAAAGGTTAGTATGGATTTGAAAATCTGTTTCCTTGTTGATTTGTAATAATTGTTTTTCTCGCTAAACTTGGAAAAAACACAAGATTTTTTAAAAATATAACCAGAAATCTCAAACCAGAATCCATACTAACTTTTATAAAACATACCATTTGAGAGTATCTACAAAAACTTTCAACACTATCTTGAACAGAAAAAATTAATGAAAAAGCTTCTAAGTTACATAAACTATTTTTTAAAACAAAAATTGGCCTTGAAATCAATTTTAATTATGTAACTATAAGAACAGGATATACATATAACCAAGCAGAAATAATTTTAGCAATGAAAATTTAAACTATTAAATCCAAATAAACAACTCAATTACAGTAACACATAGCTAATTATGTACGAGATAAGACAAATAACAAGTACGAGTTCAAAACACTCAGATTTTTGTCAGATTTTAAAAAATGATTTTATTTCCTACAATAACCGTTTCTTTAAATGATCGATCAACCATTTGAGCAAAATAAGAAATTTTAAAAATTATAATGTAAACTAAAAAAACGAAATAATCGTAGCTACTGTAGTAAACAAACAGCACGTGGTCACGTGACATAGTTTTCACGTGATCGTGACGTCACATGAGTTTAGTCCATTGAACTTAGTTTTGATATATAATAAGTAAGGTAGAGTACTTACATAGTGTGGTGTGAATCTATTTCCCGTGAGTTGTCCCTGCAAATAAATATATGTTAATAATCAAAATCTAGTAATGTAAAGAAAAATAAAATGTAAATGATTCGAATTCAATGGATGTTATATTCTGAAAATGAAATGCACAGTAGATGGCGTAACGTCCCCGTTTTTCAACCTTCTTGATTCAAAATGGCTTCATGGCTAGAAAAAGCGCAAGTTGCAGAATGGATTATTGAATTTAAATCTACAACACATGTATAGTGGCAGACGGAACTCCACCCCACTGGAGTTTAGAAATGAGAAAATGTTCCCCAGGCGTGATGGAGGAAGAGAGGCAGTCTAATAATGTGGTTACCTAGATCTCTGAACATGACCCCTTTCTTGACTTCTTTTCGTAGGGATACCTGAAAAGTATTGCTTACGAATCTTCAATTAGTAAGAATGATAAAATGAAAAGTCGAAATACAGAGGCCATTCAGATTGTTAATCCTGCTAAACCTCATGGTAGGTGGCTAAGAAACTCGTATAGACCCGAAGTGTTGCGCTCAACTAACGGCAATAGAGCAAAAAAGCAATGTAAGAAAACTTAGATATTTTCTTTATGAAAAGGGGAAAAAGAAGAAAATATCTTTGTTTTTCTTTTTTTCTTTTGTATTTTTTTATTTTTGTAATTAATATGTGAAAGTGTTTACAGGCCCACTTTTTCATGTAAATCGTTTGGTAGTTAGTTTTATTTAATTATAATAAATCGTTTGCTATTATTCTCTAACACAGGGGTCGGCAACCTTACAGCTGTGTCATGCCAAACCAATATACCAACACGATTCAGCGTGCCATGCAATAGGAAATATTTGAAACAATTCGATTCCCACCGTAATGCATGCAGAGTTAGGAAATATTGGTGAAAAATACAGATTTAGAGTTTTATTGTATGTTAATTAAGTATCTTTAAAGATATTTATTGACATAAAAATAAACAACATAAAATATAACTATTCCTTCAACATAAATAAAAAACTAAAACTGTACACATAAATATGTATCTTTTAAGAATTTTTATTAAAATTATTAAAATAAGGAGTAAAGATATATAAAATGTGACTAGTGTTCCAAAACATTAAATTTAAAATTGTGCATGTATATTGCATTTTTAAAAATATTTATAAAATCAGAAATATAAACAACATAAAATATAAATGTTCATGCAACATAGTTAAATGAAAAATGAAAATTTTAATGCGAACCTCGACCTTGCAGGGCTCTTCTTACTGTTGCAATATCAGGGGTATAAATTGTGACTTTCAATTCGATATAGAATTCTGAATGTTCAGGTGTTAAACAATTTCTTAGTGGACTCAAGATATATTTAATGAGAAAAAATTTGTTCACATAGATATATGTGGAACCAGCAGCGGAAAGCAGAGCACATGCTACTTTTTAAAGCAATTAAATCTCGTTCCATCAATGACATCTAGCAATTTAAAATAGCTGTCGATTTATTGCTAGAGTTATCTTCCAGATTTTTCCGCAACTCCGTAAGTATTGTTTCTCATTATTCTGTAGATGTTAATCCAATAAGTTCCATTCCAAAATTATCAACTTCCATTCACTCAAAAATTGACCAATCGAATGGGATTATAAATTGGTCGATTAAATCAGGTTTAATTAGGAAGAAAAATATAGGAACCCAAGCTTCAAAGAAAACTCCCCTTTAAGTGCTTCAACGTAGTGCTGAAGTTCATCTTTGTTTAGGGTGGATGTATTTGCAAGAGCTTTAATATTTGGAAAGTTTTTGTAGGTACTAGTATTAATATCACAGTAAATAACTAATTTTATACTTATACTTAATTTTGCCTCAAAGCCTTTCCAATATTCAAAATGTTCAAGCTCTGTTTGACTCTTTCCTTGCAATCCTAAGTTGAGTTCATTGATATGATTAGTTATATCTGTCAAAACATCAATTTATATAACCATTACTTATCGTCTAATTCGGGGAAATGTTCTTTCTTCTCATTAAGAAAAATGTTAATGTGCTACACATGCATGACACAAACTTATTCAAGACATTACCACAATTAAGCCAACGGATGTGAGTGTACAAGGGGAAGATCTCCCCCTATTCTCTTTCCATTTCTTCTCAAAGAGATTAACAGCAATCAAAACCACTTAGTTGTTTACAGGGGGAAAATGTAGCACGTTCATGGAAAATAGCTTGGAACAAAAATGGTTACGCGGGGTACTCAGTCACAAAACAAATACCTTTAAACTATAAAAAAACGTTTGTGTGGCCGTGGTAGCGTAGTGGTCAAGGTATTGGATCATGGCGGGCATGTCGCGAGTTCCGAGTCCAGTACCACTAAAGACCCACCGTGTAGGGGAGCGATCCACGTTAAATCTGTCGAGAGCTCAAACATCCTCTCGTTGGTGTGGTGTGGTAGTTAGGAGAGGGGGTGCCAGCTCAAATGTCGTCCTCGTCACTTGAGCATGGTTCAAAATAAACAGGTGCATCACCGAAGGCCCTCGTGTTACTGAGAAGTGCGACGTTACTATTCATTCACTCTAAAAGAGATTTAAATTGTGTTGTAATGAAGATCGAGGCGCTATAAAATTAACTAGTTTGACAACAAAATTTCTTTACATTAAATTAACCTTTTCGTTTTATTATTTAACTATTTTGCTAAAAATTTAACTATTTTGTTAAATTTTGGTAACAAAACTTTCCTGGTGTATTATGCAATGGAAGTTCAATACTGTGTGCCCAATATGATTTTCCAAGGAGTTTGACATATCCTCTTTCCTTGCGAACCATTCAGAAGCGCCATCAGTAGTTACACAAAATATTTTATTTATATGAATGTTTTTACTTTGAAAATGATTTATACAGGAAAAAAGAATATCCTGTTCTTAAGTTGAACCAGACATAGTAATCATGCTGCATAATTCTTCATAAATTCGATCTTTATCACAATATCGTGCAATTACTACAGGCGTGCAACGCCATTCTCGTCTGTACTTTCTTCAAGAGCAATGCTAAATACAGCAATTTTTTGTAAACGTGAATTTTGTTTCATAGTTTCATTTTCCGCCGTTTGCGTTATTCTTCTTTCCACAGTTCACGCAGAAGCAGGTATTTCTTGAATTCGGGATAATTGTTTTCCAATCTGGTATATCACTAAACAATATTTCAGCTTTTTTAAAAATTGTGTCCTGTATATAACCGCCATGTGTAGAAGGTTTCCCTTCGAGTGCTGTACAACGAGCAATGACGAAACTACATTCTGTCGTTTTTGGTTTGACTCCATTTGTTTGACATAAAATTGTAATTTCCTTTTTATACCCAGTAGCAGCTCTTTCTAAAGCTTCACATTTCACATCAGAATTCTTAAATGTGGCCTGGTGTTTAGTTTGAAAATGTCTCTGTACACTTGACGTACGACATACAACACTTGCGCCATGGCATACATACAGTGCGATCCTTTTGTTATACGAATCAAAATTCGTTCGTCCAAGAACAGCGATTATCAAACTTTCTTTTTTTAGTCGCTATTTGATTCAACATGTAACTATGAATTGTCGCAATAATTAAACAAAAGAAAAATGCAAGTTTTCACAATAATACTAACAACGCGTGACAAAGTTTTAAAAAAAAGTAACCGAAAAACCACGTCGTGTGTCAAGTTAAATTCAACTTTCGATTGAAATCATACTCAATGTTCGTATATTGGCACGACTAATGAACATGAGAAGAATATAAAAAAAAAATTAAATTGTGATCTAATATCTATTTCTATTCGCTTGATTCTCACCAAAAGTATAAAATAATTATGACTGCTTAAACACACACAACACTCAAAAAATTGTAGAGTTGCTCTTAATATATATTTAAAAGGGCATTGACTATGAAATAGATTCTCTCCTCGTACCTAATTAACCCACGAGCGGTTTTTTTCACCGAATTTATTTTCAATCTGAATTAAATATGTTGATGGAATAACAATTTTTGTTTATTACATCTCAATGCAAAAAGTTTGTTGAGCAGAATTGTTTGATTTATACCTAAGACATTTGTTTTTTCTTTCGTTGATGATCAAGCTTTTGGTGGGTAAAGGACGAAATATACTTTCTTTTTACAAGCTTTTATTTAGCTGGCAATGTATGTATGTAATTTGTTCGGGTGGAATCTTGTAACTCAAATTTTGAAGCTGATATCTTCAACAGATTGAGCTGAAATTTTGTATGCGCGTTTAGTTTGGATGACAATGTACGTTTTGACTATTTATATTCCGATATTGCAATTAGTTAAAAAGATATTAATTAAAAACCTTAAAACGCATAATTGGTTTTCCTTGTGGGCGTTTATTCCGCTGTGCTCGGCGACGCAAAATGAAAAACGAGACGAGGGGAAATTTTTTTTAAGTTTTGACGTTTTTAAAACAGCGATCTAATTTTATCTATGGAACTCATACAAAAAATAATTACAGAATCGGAAAGATCATTTATTTCGCCACGATACACAGTATAACGTTTTTTTTTGTTGTTTTTTTGTTGTTTTTTTTACAAAATAATGTTTGTATTTTTTACGATTTTTTTAGAAATGAGTCAAAATCTATGCGTTTTATAAAAATGGTGTCTAAATTGTTGCGCATGAATTTTTTTTCCATTTAAATGAATCAACATTCTGTACTAAAACAGCTCATGTCTTGCTCTTTTAGAATCAGTCATTAAAAAAATAAAATGCCAAAAACTTTATTTTACGATTTTTCAAAAAATAATCAAACTTTTAACTAAATATTTAATAACTTCCTCATTTTTGAAGATAATCTCACGATTTTTTTTTCGTGTGTAGAACAATATTATCCAAGATCTTTACGAAAATTGAAAAAATTGCTCCAAAATTACGGATTTTTTAAAAAAAAATTGTGTTTTTCGTCTAATAGTCTTTTTGAGAGAATTGTTTCAGTTAAAAAAGGTGTGGGCAGACTCTTCTGGGGTACGGGCGACTTCTAACTTTTTTAAGGTGTTGCGGTCTACCCAGTCTCCAGTCTAGCTGGCATCGGGGTTCCACAAATATGTTTCTTTCAGTATGCACGTTGTAGGTTTTAAATCTTAGTAAAGGTGGTCTCCCTCAAAATAACTTTGCGGTTCATTGGTCGATCGCGATCGACTTAATGCCCACCTCTGAGCTAAAGT
>BMAO01002168.1:0-20080 GCA_019973975.1 Trichonephila clavata | reverse complement strand
TGACTTGTAGGCTTAACATTAGAAATTGCCATTAAAATTCATTAGTTTTAATATAAAATTATTTTTTAAAGTTCAAATACGTGTTTTGTTTTCTTTTTTCCTTGTAAATTTCTTCTTAATGGATAAAATTAATAAAATAAATAGATATTAATTTACAAAAAAAAGTGTGAATAATTATTTTTAATAGTGTGTATAATTTATGAATTTAAATCAGAGGTTCCCAAACTTTTTTGTCTCATAGACCCCTTGCTATGTTTTTCTGTTTCAGGTAGACCCTGCTTACCTAATATTGAATTTTTGCAAATTTATCAACTTAAAAAACAGCCGAATGCATGGTCGTCAAGCTGACAGTCCTCCGAAATGTTGTGCAGACAATTATGTCTTGAAAATGATCCGATTTCTTTTTTCAGGGTACATGATATGGCTGCACTATCCGTTAAAGCTTATGCGGGTAACATCTCAGCTGCTAGTGACAGTGGCCCTTAGAGATCCAACACAGCGTTTCATACGACCATCCTGATCCAATCGATTGCTGGCAATTATCGGATCTCAACCGATGGTTATCTCTCTCTTAAAGTCAAAAACATGCTGAAAAGTATTTCGTGCTGGAAAGAAAAGCTAATCGTTTGAATATCACATCATCTTCTTTCTTCTGTGTTAATTTCACGTGTATAGTGTATCGCCTTCTTGGTGTAGCAATTTTAATGGTTAGTTGGGTATATATATGCAGAGAAAAGAGGTTAGAGGTGGGTAAAAGTGAAAAATCTATGCAAATGGTTAAATATGAATATGAATCAAGCCAATTATCCTTAGCCAACTGAATTATTCAAAGAAGAGTTAAGCAATTTTATCCTCTAATTGATATCGGTCTCTTTTCATCTGTAAGATTAAATAAAAATCTCCAATTATATAATTTTTTTCTTTGCCTACCTCCATCACCAACCTTCATGGAAACTGTTTTTGAATTTTAGGAGCCCAGTTTAACCTTACAGAGACAAAACATTTATTTGGGCTACAATTGTCATATTTCTTCTCTCCACAAGCTTCTGATTATTTTACCAGCGTGAAGTGGCTCTAGATCATTTTATTTAACCAAATCGCATTGTCGGCTTTGAATTTGCAGAAAATGTCATTCGAACTTGCAGTAAATTATTTTAACGATGCATTTAGTCATTTTTTACTGTCATCTTCCTCTGTATTTGTTGACTGTATGCTTTGTATGTAATATTTCCATAAAATTCAGCTTCCAGTAGAATTTGATGTTAATTGTGCTGAGTACAGTAAGTTCTCTTTACAATTTCAAAACCAATAAGAATATTCGATTGTTCAAGTTTCGAAAAATAGCCTATATATATTTACGGTGAGTGTTTGAGCATAAGGGGCTGCTTGCAGCCTTCCATCCCATATCTGATAGTCTTTGATGGGGAAACGACGAAAGTAGATTTCTTCCTTCTGCCTAGTACTGCATGGCAATATCTATATATACACTCATGGAAACAAAAATTAGCGCACGAAAGAAGGAGTAGTCAAAATAAAACGAAATTTTACATACGTAATGACTACTTTCATATAAGTAAATGATTAGAAAATCAAAGAAAAAGGATAATTTATTTCATAGAAAAAGGCAAAAGAACGGAGGATTTAATACCCTGTTGACCCCTCTCTAGCGCGAATGCACGATGCGATACGATTGGGCATTGAGGCATACAAGTTTGCAGTTACCTTGCCTATAGTTCGTTCAAACTCATGGGATGCCGAACTCACCAGCCCAAATGATCCCAGATATGCTCAATTGGAGACAAATCTGGGGATCGGGCAAGCCCAGGATGGGTAGTAACAGTGCAGAGACAGTCTTATGACACCCTTGCTGTGTGAGGCCGAGCATTGTCTTGTGAAAAATGGCTCCTGGGAGCCGTTGCATGAGTGACAACGCATGTGGTTGTAGGGTGTCATGGACATACCACTCGGCTGTCATGGTGCCACGGATCAGGGGTGATCATGTATAGTAGGCAATGTCACCCCATACCATAACACCTGCTGTAGGAGCGGTGTGTCGCTGTAAAGCAAAGACAGAGTTGAGGTGTTAACCACGGGGTCTCCACACACGAACACGATTGTCACCACTGCTGAGATTGAATCTTGATTCGTCATTAAAGACGACCTGGTTCCATTCCACTGCAGTCCAGTTTCCTTGTACGTGGCACCACTACAAACGCAGGCGTCGATGGGTGGGTGTAGAGGGCAGCACACGTAATGGGCGCTGCGATCCCAAATGCCCTTCAGCCAGGAGCCTTCGTATGGTTCGAGAAGACACAGGGGCCCCTAGTGAAAGTGCTACATGTGCCTGGATTGCGGCCGATGAAGCAGTTGGCTGTACGCATGCATTTCTTACGATATGGCTGTCTTCTCGACGACTGGTCTGTCGAGGGCGTCCTGAGCCTGGTCTTTGTGTAAATGACATCTCTAGGATCCACTGGTCCCAAACCCTTCTCAACACAATCAGAGCGGTCTAATTGACAAGCTACTCACCTAGCAGTCCACCCAGCTTCCATCATGCCGATGATTCTCCCCTCTCAAACTGCAACAGCTGCTTATATTGTCTTCGAAAACGGCGTAATGGCATGTCTACCTCAGCCTTCCTTTGTAAATGATTCAGCTCACTCAAACAAGCTTTAGAGTTACCTTTTTTTTACTCTACGGAGAACGACGTTAAACGCCCTCTACCGGCTATACGTAATGCGCAATCACGCTGCATTTCTAATCATTTGCACATCTCGCCGACATGTACCTTCATGCCAAGTTTCGTTACGATCTACGATCCCGCAATTATTTCTTGGTGCGCTAATTTTTTTTGTCCATGACTGTATTTCATGACTTGGACGGTTTTTATGCAGGCGTGTGGAGGAATGATGGTGGTTAGTTATGAAAGCAATCTTTGGTCGTATTTTTAGTTTATAACAATGTCTTAACTACGTACAGCAAGCTATGACTAGAGCGCATGCACAATATGCAAAAGGCATAAAAAAAGCGAGAAAGCGAAGTCCGTGCACGTGTTTAGATAAAGAGGAGCTCCCCGGCTTCTAGTCAGAGGTAGATTTAAAGTCGTAGTAGTTACGAGGGAGGTGAGTTGAGGTGCATTGGGCTGAATGTTAAATCAAAATGACATATAAAAGTCTGTGATTTTATAACATATATAAATTTGCGTGCATGTATGAGTAGTATATGTATAATATTCTTTTATTTTTATAAGATTATTTAGTGTATTGCTTAATTCAAAAGGTTCCATTGATGAATATGGCTACTGGACAGTTATGTGGTGGTGCAATAATATCCAAGAAATATGTTTTAACTGCAGCACATTGCATATTTAAGTAAGTTTGTTTTTGAGTTATTCTGCACTTTAAATAAAAAAAAAATATTCCCGAAATTTTTTAAATTAGGTTATATTGTATTAATGCAACTCTGTTCGAATATATATATAGATATATATAAAATAATATCATGTTCTAAGAACACCGTTCCTTAGTTGTTTGTACCTAACGTTGCATAGATTTTAAAATTATTCAACTTGTAGAGTTCTAAAATGGATGCGTTTTTAAAACCAATAGTATAGCAATTTCATAAGTTTTTGTTTGATTAGTATGAAATATTTTCTTATATAAGCGTAAGAAGTTATTATAATCTTGCTAGTTGTCATTTGCTGATATAGCCATTACTGATTGTCTGATTATAGTCTTTAGAAATACAATTTTAAGAGAGTAAAGAATATATGTTTGTAACCAGTGGCAATATATTAACATTTATCAATATCACAGCTGCCAGATGGCCCCCTAGACAAAGAGTTTATATGGTTTTTCACTGGTGGAGGAACAAAAACCCCAAGAAAGTGAATCAATATGTGTTTCTCGCAGCACGTAGTCGACTGAAAGTTTTGCATAAACCCAATGTTTCTTCTTCACCCAATCAATATCCGCAAGAAATTTGGAATAATTTTACGAACATTTACTCCATGTTTTTCGCATTTTACGATTTATGCTTAACTTTTGGACACCAGTGTATACTGCCTACCAATAAGTATTTGCTAATACTTATGCTAATGCTAATATCTGTGGTCCTGATATACGTCACGCTCTCCACTATCCCTCAAATATGTTATCGGAAACAAAATTGGCATGTCTCTCATGCAAAATGCCACAAAGTACAGAGTTATCTGATTTCTCAAAAAGAATTGGTTGATTTTTAAGGGACATATCGAGCTGATTACCTAGAATCGACTGTGGTCTGTATGGTTTATATTTAGAAGGAAGCAGTGATTGACGCGGAAAATGACCCCAGTCCTCGAAACTAGGAGATAAAGACCGATGGATACTGTCCAGGGGAATTTGGAAGAGAATTATGCAACAAATTCCAAGGGCTTCAACAGGCATCGGAATGTGCTGTTTCGATGAATACTATCCGTTAGGAAAATCATCTTCTTGGTTTTCATGGTCTTGCTGCCGCCCATAAACCTTTGATCATCAAGTCCAACCATGGTGCGCGCTTAAGGTGGTGCAAAGCACGTCAACAGAAGATCATATATCAGTGGAAACGGGTTCTCTGGAGTAATAAATCAAGGTTTACCCTCTACCATTTGGATGGCTGGATCTGGTTCTGGCGTCTGCCTGAAGAATGTCTCCTACCAGAAAGCATTGTGACCGTAGTTAAGTTTGGCGGATGAGGAATAAAGGTCGGGGATATTTTTCTGGTTTGGTCTGCGGCATTTATTCCCAATTCATGGTAAGCTCAACACCAACTCCTACTGCTTCTTACGTTGAGGGAGTTGCCTCAAAGTAGGAAGTGATCCCTACGGGTTGGGCCCATGTTACTTCAAGGATGACAACGCCAGCTGTCACGTTACAAGGTCCACTTTGGGTTGGTAGGAAGACAAGGGGATCAATCGAATGGGCTGGCCTGCCAAGAGCCTAGATCTGAGCCCAATTGAAAGCCCCTAGGACGGGTTGGATCGCAGACTAATATTCCAAAACCAGTGACGGAACTTACCTCCAAGCCGCAAGTGGAAACAATACCTCTAGCTCAGCGCTTCTCGAACTGTGGGGCGCGATAACCCGGCAAGGGGGGCGCGAGCATATCAAAAAGTCAAAAATTAATGACTTAAAAAGTTACAAATTTATTGAAAGGAAGCAAAAAAAAACATACATTCATATTAAAAAATAAAATACACATTTACAATTATAGTGTATCAGTCCTGCCAATGCATTTGATAATTAAACTCACTATGCTCAAGTTAAGAACAAGTTTAAAAATTACTAGTGATTCACATAGGCTTGTCATACACAGAGTTTAATACTTATCTTGATAATTTGTACGGTTTATGATTATAACCGCGTATAGTCGCTTTAACATGTCAAAGTGCATTTTATTAATCTCAAACATTTTTATTGTGTGAAGGGGGGCGCAATTAAAATTATGAATGAAAATTGGGTCGCAAGCATTGAAAGTTTGAGAAGCACTGCTCTAGCTGTCATACAAGGTCTTCTAGAACGCATGTCCAGGAAAGATGAGGATGGAATTGCTTCTCGTGATAGTTCTATTAACTATTAAATGTGAATACGAGTACTATTGAATATTGTTTTCCTTTCGATCACACATGTCCAAATACTTATTGGTAGATAAGTATTTGGACCTGTGATATATATTTATAGACTTATATAGTATAATTTCTCTTGAATGAAAAATAACATTGAAATGAAACTGCAAACATAAATTGAAATAGGAAATGCAGGCTCTTAATTAACAGGAGAAACTGAAAACTTACAAAAATTATTACATTTATTAATTAATTACATTTAAAATTAAACAAATTAGAAAAAATTTTAGAAACCATTTAAAGTTATATTAATTTGATATAAATTTTTATCGGAATTCAGATCTGTATAGCAGTTAAAAATTAATACCAATCCAGCCTAGATGCAATACAAAATATGGAATGTACATAGTAAAAAAGTAGAATATTACAGAAAAGCTGAAAAACATTATTATATCTATTTTTGATGTGTAACATCTTTCCTCTCGGTCGCTGGAGATTTGTGGGAGTGATTTCATGAAAAAGAACGGAAATACGAGTAACAGGAAGTTGGGGAAGCGCGCGCTATTTAATTTGACTAATCAGCGTGCTTGGTGGTGTCTCTTCGCTACCCTTTAGAGATTTTTTCTCCTTCATTCGGGAGAGGCTTCCCCCCCCCCTCCCCGGCGGTCTAGGCCATGGGATCTTTGTTTTTGTTTTGTTTTCTCCCTTTAGGATCAGAGAAGAAGCTAAGTCCTTTAGCTAGATCTTGTAAATATATATCCAAATAGAGTCCAACTCTAGTAGCGATCAAGCCGCCAGCCTTTTTTATATTGATAAATTTAGCATTTCAAAACATTCTGATTCAAAAATTCAGTTTCGTTTGCGATTGACTCTAAATCCATTTCGCACATTCCAGCAAGTCTTATTAGACTTCACCAAGGTTAAACTTGCGATCCTTACGCTCAATTGTCAAAGTCTGAGGACTCACCAAACAGATTTCGACGTTATTTCACAAAATCGTACGTTACTCATGTTGGCAGAGACGTGGTTAGTTAATGACGAATGTGTTTTTTTCGGTTCCTAACTTCGATTGCTGCGTACAATTTAAACGACCGGGCCACAGAGCAGCTGATGTTGCGATTCATCGCAAACAGAACAACTCACATGTTGTGGCTTCTCGTATGGATATTACTTATCGTCAAACAAGTGGATTGGGTATTGTTAGTGAAGATTTTGGGGCCATATATGCGGCAATATGCTTATTTGAAAATAGACAATTTTGAAAATGGACATTGATTTCACTGGTTGTATACATTGATTTAGGTGGTTGTATACATTTCTTCGAATCAAACGGTTAAAAAAAAATTAAGGATTTCCTGCATTTTTTACTTTTATCATATACCCGAGGGAGGTTCAGCTCTTCTAAAAAAACTATCACTCGCTTCCCATGATTTTGAGTGGTGATTTGAAAATTAACTTCAGTTTTCTAGAAGCCGAGCCACTCATAGCTTTTTTGAATGATGAACTCAAGCTCGAAATGAACACAAATCGAAATGCTTCGACAACTAACAGTGGTACTGTTATTGACGCTATTTTCCACGTTTTTTAAATACTTTGAAATCACAAGTATATGTATCATATTTTAGTTATCATAAGTTATCATTACCGCTCTTCCCCAATTTGAACAATAATAATTATTTTTGATAAAAAATTGCATTACTCCTTGTGTTAATTAAATAAATTTTCATTAAAGATATAATTTTTCCATAGAAAATTATTTCCAATCTACTCGATTCATTTTTTTTCAGGATTTAAGTTGGTATTGTGAGTTTACCACGATAATGTCAGTTGTAATGTTCGTATGCGACTACTGTAAGGCTCATTTCTTTTTATTTTATTTTTTATCTTCTTAAATTAAAGTAAGTACTCCATTTTAAAGATGGGAGATCACATATAAAGATGAATCTTCTTTTATGTATTGCAGACTTTACTACCTGGTACAAACGTTCAATTCAATTTTTTTAAGTTCTCAATTTTGCAACAAATCTATTTTTTTAGATTAATTCGCAAAATTTTTCAGAGGTTAGTTTTGTTTATTTCTGGTTCAAGAAAAGAAGAATCAATAAAACGGAGAATTTATAATTAATAAAAAAATGTCTTTATAAATTAATGTGTGACGGGTTCTTACGCGTTTCACTAACCTCCTCGTACTCTTTACTATTTTATTTATTTCAACCAATCTCCACCGGGAACCAAAGCGTGATTTATGCAAATGAGATATTTTATATAAGTTCGGGTTTAGCGAGTTAGAAAGGGGGAATGAAATAAAGAGAGAGGAGAATGAAATGAAATGAGAAAGTGTTTTTTCAAGTGTAAACGTAGACGTTGTGAGTAGAGTCTATTGTAACGTTGTGGAGAAAATTAGTTCATAAAAGAACTGCGAAATAGCAGAGAAAGAAGTCGCCTATTAAAGGAATCCAATCAAGATATTAAGGAAGCAGCTAGACGAACCTGCCATATCATAAGAAATCAGGTTAGTTTTATTTGTTCCAATTAAGTATAAGTGTGTAGCTGTAATTGTACGCGTCGTCCCTTCGTAGATTCAGATAGGATTCCGTCGTTCATAATTATTGAATCCTTCTCATTCTCCACTGTGTTTTATTGTTCTTAAAATTGAATAGTATTTGTGTAATCTCTTAATTAAGAAAAGTCAATAAATAAGATTGATTTGATAAAATAAGTAGTAAATTTATTATGCATTCAACACAGTCAGATTCAGGTAATACCCGAAGGGGAGTTGATAATCTTAGAGGTAGTGAGAGACTACGACAAATGTATAAACTTATTGTCTCATAATACCGTTCTTCAAAGAATATGAACCCAATTTTCAAAAAATCTCTTCATTAGTTCATCAAGTGGTTTAAGGGGAACAATTTTTTATACTTTCTTAGATAAACCACAAAGTATGTTTGAAAAATATTCGTTATTTTTTTAATTATTTAAAGTTTTTAATTATCCTATAATGAATTTTTAATAGAGAATGTAATTTTATTGATTTCTCTACTTATCTTTCGTATTTCAGTAAAAAAAGCTTAAGCAACCCAAAATGCAATGGACAAAACACTGTGAAAGAGTGCTACCACAAAGCAGAAAAATTCATCATTACATTGCTGGGAAAGAAAAAATTAGGAAAAATTAGGAAAATTAAGAGAATAATAACGCACCCGGAATTTGATTTCACGAATAAAATCAATGATATTGCTGTTCTAGAACTGGTAGAAACATTGAAATGCAACGAAATGACTAGTCCAATATGTTTAGCAACTGAAGAAGCTTTATACAAAAATGACCAAAAAGTGTTCGTCGCCGGATGGGGCAAATATAAGCAGAAAAACATTAGTAAGTATCATACTTTTACTCTCAATTCATAAAAGAAGAAATATTATTATTTTTGAATTTTTTTCACTTTGTACAAGATACTGAGAGTATAATTGACTAAAAGCAGTCTACATTCAATTGGACTTGATGTAGCAAACATGAAAAACTAAAAATGTGAAACTCTGTGTTTCAATTACTCCGGAGTTTGAATCGAATTATAGCTACAGGTCTTTTTCTACAAGTTTCTGAAGCGTTTATCCCTGAGGTTCCCAAACTTTTTTGTCTCGTAGACTCCTTGCCAAGTTTTTCAGTTTGGGGTAACCCTGCTTACGTAAGATTGAATTTTTGCAAATTTATTAACTTAAATGTGTTTATTTATAACAGCTTGTACAGAGCTACTTAATTTAAAAGATTTAAATTTCTGACTGTAGTGAAGTTGGGAAACAGTGAAACTTAAGAAACACATGTTAATTAATTTAATATTCAAGTGATACCTAAAATAACTGATTAGAAAACAAATGTTTATAATGATAGGGATGAATCTGGTGCTTCAATTACAAATTTTCAACATTTGTCATCAATCTTGTCAGGTTTAACTAAAAATTTCCTCAGTTAGTAGTGCCCAGCCGACAACCACGCTGAAACACTCCTTCACACTAGGAAAAGCAATTAAAAAACTTTCTCCAATACTTTATAATTCAAAGTAAATAACAGGTAAGTCTCTTTAAAGCCAAAATTGCTGACATCCATTTCTAAACTTTACTTTAAAATCTCCGTTACTTCCTATTCCAATCAATTCCTCTTGTAATATGACGTTTTTTATTTCAATGTGACCATAGGAATTCATAGCCTTCTGAGGTAATTACCAAGTAAATGCATTCTAAAGCCTAGTTTCAGAATCTGAATAAAGGGCATTTAAATGCTGAACGTAGCTTAAAATGTCATTGTCCTAACAGATTGTCTGCGACCAATTGAGAAACTAGGAAAATTAGCTACATCCAATATTACACTCCTTTAGCTTAATTCTGGCAAGAAAAGTTGAAATGATAATCTTGTTTTAATATAAATGTATGCTGCCATACAGCTGCAAATTAGTCTCATTAAATTTAGTAAATAAAAGTGTTAAGTAGGTAAAATCTGGTTTCCATTTAGATAAATTTTCCTTTAAAATTAAAATCTGGTTTAATGAGAACAACTGTCAAAGACCCCCATTTACACCTCATGGACCCCCAAATTATTTTCTTGCTGTCGCAGACCCCTTGCAGGTTGTGATAGACCACTTTGGGAATCACTGGTTTATCCTTTCATTTGTGAGATCCACGGTGGCATCGCAGGTAACAAAATTAAAAGCGGGTTTGTGTATCTATAAAATAAAAAAAGGAAATTTTAGTTAACCCAAAGTCAACCAGGTGACTCGAGAACATATATTGCACTAAAAACTTCCACTTACAAGAAGGAAAATTTCAGTAGCTCTGTGAATGGCGTCTAAGCCCAAAATGTGCCTGATTAAAAAAATACATTACTTTGGTATTGATGATTTTCTCTAGAATGCTATTACCATGATATTTTAGCTCCAATCATTTATTTTCTTATATATACTCTTGATATGAATACAATCATATGCATTTTTGATAAAAAGTTAATATCGAAAATAAGGAAATGTTTGTTGGTCACATAGTAAACGGAACTCACAGCGGTTTATGCAAATATACTGTTGTGACGTTTCCCCATCGCTAAATGATTATGCATGGGGTGGTTTTGCAATAATAATGTCACATCTCGTTTAGGTTTATTAGAAAACCTTTATTTTTAGGGTTCACACAGCTGAGAAGACATCACAGGAAAGTACACAAAATACACTTAACACTTAATTGACAGACGAGCACAAATGAAAAAGAGGAAGAACTACTACATGTTGTATTGGCTACGAACTACATAGTACTAACTAATAAAGTTATAAAGTTCACGCGGCGCCGCAGGTGGCGCTAGAAGTTCAGTCAAAGTTATGGGAACTGTTACAGTCTCCCCCTCTGGCCCTGACGCCGCCTCGGCGAAGGTCCAGGAATTGTCTTTCTTGGCCTGCCTCTTTTACGAAGAGGTTTTAGAGGCTTAGATGATGGATCTTGATGAGGACGTAAAGCTGAGGTGTGATAGACTCCAATAGGAACATCGGGATCTTCAGGATTTGCCACTTCAAATGTGGTTGGAGATCGTTGGCTCAGAATAACATAGGGACCATCTCTGCGTGGCATAAACTTTGACGTTCGTTGTCGGGCAGAACTGCTCAAAGGATGTTTGTTAACCCAAATACTATCACCTATGTTGAATTTATGGCTTGGCATACGACTTTTGTCTGCGTATTTCTTACGATAATCTTGTTTCGATTCCACACGTTCCTTTATTTGTTTCGTCAGGGTGGCGAATCTTTTTAGATATGGAGTAATCTCCGATACAAAGTTATCATTCTGGATCACACTTCTGATGTCATGGTTTATGTCATCAGTGGTCCGAAGTTCTCGACCGAACTGAAGAAAAGCTGCAGTTTGATTGGTGGTTTCGCTTTTATGGGTATTCATTGCAAAGCGAATAGATGGGAGTTTATCGGCCCATTGTGTGTGATCATCTCCAACTAAGATTGCAAGTCGAGGCTTTAAATCTCTATTTTTCCTTTCCACTGGATTGGCTTGTGGATGGTAAACTGGAGTGAACACTTGATTTATATCCAGCAGATAACACACTTGCTGCATGACTGCACTGACAAACTGTGCTCCGTTGTCGCTGAGAATACGCCTGGGTAGGCCATATCGCAAGAAGACTTCTTCTAGAAGAGTGACAGCACATTCTTTTGCTGTAGCATTGGGCAGTGCAAAGAGCTCGACCCACTTTGTTGCGTAATCCTCAACAATTAGAATCCACTTTTTACCGTCAGAGGTTTCTGGTAATGGACCAAACAAGTCTATGGCGATAGTTTCAAAACGTTGACCGTACACTGGAGTCTGTAACAAACCAGATGGTTTCTGATTTGATGGCTTGAACCTGTTGCACTCATTGCAATTTTTGATATATTCCTGAATGTATTTTCTCATTCCAGTGAAATAATATCTCTGAGAGATTCGATGGTACGTACCATCAACTCCATAGTGTCCAGCAGTTGGGGAGTCGTGGTATTCTTGAAGAATATTTTTCCACTCATGAGAGGGATCACTAGCTGGGCTTCTTCTGATTCGGAGTCAGGAGAGTACCGATATAAAAGTCCTTGATTCATTATGTATCCACGTCTCGTCCAATTGGCGTAGTTTTCATCTTTCACAAGGGTTTCAAAGGATTCAATTATTTTCTTAATATCTCCATCTTTCAGTTGTTCCGCTCGTATGTCTGCAGTGCTACGACTAGGCATGTCGATAGTCACGCTACACACTTCACAGAACTCTTCCTTGTGTCCACATACGGGACGGGATAATAAGTCAGCTATGACATTTGCTTTTCCTGGAATGTATTCCATTTTCAGGTTGTATGATTGGAGTTGCAGAGCCCACCTTGCTAGTCTACCTGAAGGCGATTTTAAGGTGAGAAGCCATTTTAGGGGTTGGTGATCGGATGCAACGGTAATTTCTTGGCCCTCAATGTAACCTCGAAATTTGTTAAGTGCCCAAACCACGGCGAGAGCTTCTCGTTCGGTGGTTGAGTAATTTTTCTCAGCAGCAGTTAACAACCGACTTGCATACTCTATAGGATGCTCTTCTTCGCCTTTACCTTGCAAGAGGACAGCTCCTATGGCATGATTACTAGCATCAGTGCGAAGAATGTAGGGTTTCGTGGCATCACTTTGTTTCAAAACAGGAGGACTTGTTAGAAGTTGTTTCAAAGTTTGAAAAGACTTTTCTTCTTCTTCTCCCCAAGACCAGATTCTATTCTTCTTTGTAAGGTTGCTGAGAGGTCTGGCTACTTCTGAAAAATTAGGTATGAATCGTCTGAACCACGAACAGGTTTGAAGGAATGACTGCACTTGCTTTACATTCTTAGGAGGAAGCATCTTTCTGATAGCAGAAGTTTTTTCAGGATCTACTTCCACGCCTGAACTTGTGATGTAGTGTCCAAGGTATTTTACCCTATCACAAGCAAAATTACATTTACTACGATTTGCATGTAGTTTGAATAGTAAAAGTCTCTCAAATACAGCTTTGAGGTCAGTAAGATGTTTTTCGAAGGTTTCGGACAGGATTATGATGTCATCAAGATAAGAAAGTATAAGAATGTCACTTAGGCCACTGCGAAATTTGTCAATAAGTCTCTGAAATGTGGCTGGGGCCGTTTTCAAACCAAAAGGCATTCGAAGGTAGCGAAAAGTTCCAAATGGACAAACAAATGCTGTTTTGTCCCTGTCAGAAACACAAACATTCACCTGGTGGTAACCTGATTGTAAATCTATAGTTGTCATAAAAGGTGTGTGCTTCGCTTCGTGAAGCAGGTCATCCATTCTAGGTAACGGATAAGAGTCGGCCACTGTCGTAGCATTGAGGCCTCTATAATCGATACAAAGCCGAATTTTCCCGTTCGGTTTTGGAACGAGCACTACAGGGGCTGCATACGGAGATTCACACTCTTCTATGATGTTCTGTTCCAAAAGTTTATCAAGTTCCTGCTTAAGAACTTCTTTCTTTGCTGGAGGTAATCTATACGGAGGCACCGAAACAGGAGGGCTATTTCCGGTGTTGATACGGTGTTCCATAAAAGGAGTGGGCTCTCCCCCTGGTTCAAACACAGTTTCGTACTTTTTTAGCAATGTTCCCAGTTCATTTTTCTGGTCAAGCGTTAGACATTTACCTTCATCATCACGCAGTAAGCATGTATTTTCCTCAAGGTTAGGTTTGCTTTGGACTTCTTGAATAATGGCTTCTTTAACAAAATCGTAGGTTCGATGGGGTGAGTCACTAAAGAACCAGTTGCGATGTTTCAGGTTTAAAACAATGCCAGCTTTCTGTAAAAAGTCCATTCCCAAAAGTGTTCTGTTTCCTTTAGCATAAGGCAAAATTATTAATTGTGTACGGATTACACGTTCTTCAAGTCTGATAACTACACTGGTTGTGTAGACTTCCACCTCGGACTTATGGCCGTCAGCGAGGGACATAGTGATTTGAGTCTTTTGGAAATTGGCTCCTTCTTTTTGTAAAAGGAGATACAAGGTTTCGCCAGCAATTGAATGACTGGCTCCACTATCGGCGCATGCAGTGCCCCATATGCCATTTACAGCTAACTTCAGCACCGCACTTTGATTTGGAGTTAAAGAGCATGAATGCAAACTGATGTTGCTAAAAGTTGCTGAGTCCTTATTCACTGCTGGTTTGCAATTTGGACATCTGGGTTTTGTAACCCCTGGCTTACCACAACCATAACAAGATACAGATGGCCTATCTGATCTGTCATCAGTTTTCAGTTTATCACCTCTATTGAAAGATGAAGTAGGACCGGCTTGGTTGGTTTTATCAAATCTACTATCATATGAATTTCTTTTTGGAGCGTAAGGTTTAGAAGAATTTTCTTTTGAGTTGACAGTCTTTTTTACTGAAGTAGTATTTCGAATGAGGAAATAAGCATCCAATCTGTCAGCTAAGTCTGAAGGTGACACCCATTCTGACCATTCATGCATGAAGTGTTCTCTTGTTTCGGGAGGTACATGTCTTTTAATTTGGTCAGATATGATTAGGTCTTTTAACTGTTGAAAGTTGACAATTTTCAATTCGTTCAACCATCCTTCGAAATAACTTTTTATTTCAAAAAAGTAATCTCTCCATGTGTTCTCTTGAACTTTCTTGTGTTGCCGGAAAAGTTGTCTAAATTTTTCCGCGGAGAGTTTGAATCTCTTCAAAAGCATTTCTTTGACATGCGTATAGTCTTGCGCTTCTTCTTCGGATTCCCTAGCGATGAGTGTGGCTAAGTCACTTGGCAAGGCTCCAATTAAATATGCAACCCATTGGTTATCAGGTACTTTTAAAAATTTTAATTGTCTCTCAAATAGTTTGAGAAATATAGCCATGTCGTCTTCTTTCGAGTTAAATCTGGGAATCAGATTCTTCAATTCTAATTTAGGCTGCTCCGAGATATCAGTGTCGTTACTTTGCGGAACTCCACTCATTTTGGCTTCAAGTTGCAGTTTCAATTTCTGCAACTCAAAATCCATTTCAGCCTTTCTTCTTTCCAAGTCAGCTGCCTGTTCGGCTTTCTTTCTTTCTTCTTCTTCCGCCTGTTCGGCTTTCTTTCTTTCTTGTTCTGCTGCTTGTTCGTCGTTTTTAATTTTTTCGAGCCGTTCCTCAATTATATTCGTAAATAAATTTTTTATAGAAGCTTCTTCGTATTTTTCAGAATTTACAATCAAATGTTTTATGTCTAAAATTCGTAAATCTTCACCCACAGAGAGTCCCATTTCCCAAGCCAACTTTCTCAAATCCTCTTTTTTTCCTTTCGTGAGAAATGCCATACTTTCTGTGATAAAGTTCAGTTCGGAAAAAAAAAGTTAATGAAATGGTTTTCTTTTTGAGAAAAAAAAAATAGTATTTTCCTAACACACTGAAGCTGAAATCAAAACACTGAAAACTTTCATTTAAGAAAATATCAAAAGAAAATAAGAGTTATAAAATCAAGTTAGAACATAAAATGCATAATAAACTTGTACACACAGGTTTCCCTGAAGAAATATATTGAATTTATAAGAACCAGATAATTCTCAAATGATTACAACATTTCACAGTATATCTCAGAGAAAAAAAAAGAATATATAATGAAAACACTTTTCGGTCGGATTTATATTCCAGCTGGGGAAAAAAATACATTACTCATCAAACCATAATAAAAGTAACAAAAAGATGGTTTTCAATCTCCTTTTCTTAGTATCAGCACAGCGGATGTTATGACTAATTCAGCGCAATTGAGTGATCATAAATTAGTGCGCGGAGAATAAAATTAGCTTACTCGAGCAAAACGAAAAAAACTTACGAAATGTTTCAGTTTAAATGAGATTACATATGCATGCAAATAAAATAACATAAGAAATACGATTACACTTGCAAAAGAATTATTCTTGACAAAATGAATTTTAAGAATTCCAATTTAGAGTATTCAGTTGAAATTCGTTTTAGTTAGAAAAGATTATTAAGAGCTCTTTTGTGATAACGGAATAATATTTCACAAAATATTAATAAAATGTTTTCACAATGGAAAACCAGACCTCTGAGCACTAATCTGCTTAGGTATACTTATACACAAGCAATTAATAAAACTTTTCAATAATTTTGTTTAAACACAATTATGCAATAATGACGTACGCTTTAGGTAAATTCAGATATGAAAATGCATTCAAATATAATGTTTCAAAGTAATTTCTTTTTAGAAATAATAATTAAGCAATGGACTGCTTGCGACACATAAAACATACAAATATGTGAATATATGTAGATAAGAAAAGTTTTTTCTATTATTTAAGTATAGTTCTAATTAAAATAAAAGAACAATTTTTCAAAACAAATATATTTTGTCACCTTGACAGTTTAAAATTTAAGAATAATTAAACTTCAAGATGAAATTTCCTTTTGATTCGAGATGAATCGTTAAAATTACAATTATGTTAACAAATAAAGAACATTTACTTTGAAAATGTTAATTACTTTCGATTCGAGATGAATCATTGAAGCACAATTCTATGTAGAACTCTTTAACATTCAAAATAAAGACAACTTTCGATTCGAGATGAATCATTGAAGTAAAATTCTATTTAGAAGATACAGAATTGTTTACTTTTAACAAATCTACTTTTGATTCGAGATGAATCATATATGAATGGTTTCAAAACAATATTGTCTTTAAGACAATAACGATTCAAGGAATCGTTAATTTTTTTTTTTTTTTTTTGATGAATTTAATTCAATAGGATCAAGGTGATCTTAGAAATCAAAAGTGAAAATAGTACTTATCCAAATATGATATCCTTTTGCTCAGCTGGGCCTCACTGGGCGCCAGATTTGTGACGTTTCCCCATCGCTAAATGATTATGCATGGGGTGGTTTTGCAATAATAATGTCACATCTCGTTTAGGTTTATTAGAAAACCTTTATTTTTAGGGTTCACACAGCTGAGAAGACATCACAGGAAAGTACACAAAATACACTTAACACTTAATTGACAGACGAGCACAAATGAAAAAGAGGAAGAACTACTACATGTTGTATTGGCTACGAACTACATAGTACTAACTAATAAAGTTATAAAGTTCACGCGGCGCCGCAGGTGGCGCTAGCAGTTCAGTCAAAGTTATGGGAACTGTTACACTATTATATTTTTACCCTATTAGGATAAAGTATTAAGGAATATTTATTGTATTTGCCTTCATGAAAAAAGGACTGTAAAAATAATATATATTTAGTTTAAAAAATCTCTTTTGTGTGTGTTAAAAGAAAAAATACATGTGTATACATTTATGTAATAAATAAATTCACATAAGTACATAACGATTTTAACTTAAAGGATTACTGAGTTAAAGAAAACTAGCTAATATTAATGTCAATGGAAATTATTTTGTATTTACATATCCTTAGCTATAGTTAAGAGTACATGGTTTGTAAAATTTCATCTTTGGATTAAATATATCGAAATAATACTAATTGAAGTCTAAAGGATCTATTCACGTACCCATCACAATCCTATTGGGAAATTCTATTATTTTAAATATTATTCAATTGAAAACTTTCTACCGAAGAAGAAGATGCGATTGAATCGTGTCGTATATGTAAGCATTAATTTTAGGTCCGAGAAAAGAGAGGTGTTAGGAGTTAGATAATGGAAGTTTGTGATTAACGTAAAGTAATTGAAGCTAGAAGAGAGCGACTCGTCGATTATTAATCAATATTAAAATTGATATTTGACGGTTTCAGTCATTAAGATATTAGAATTAGAATCAAATCGACTAGAAGTCGATTATTTGAGATATGAGTTACAATTATTTCCAGACGTAAGTGACTCTACTTATAATGAAATATTAAATATCTCATCTTCCTCGCTCTGGCTCCAATACTTTATATATGTACATTTTCTTCCTTGGTTTAGTGAGACTTTAAAAGGATTAATAAATTATTTTGTTTTGATTATGGCTGGTGTTCATTCTGATTTCCAATAATTAATGGATTTCAGGGGAAATCCTTTACAGATGCTAAATTTTTTTCATAAGACAGGCTCCACTTCCAGAACGAGACATGCACATCCTCATTACTGTTCCCACTATTTAAAAAATGCGATTTATTTGTCTTGTTTATTGTAAATTTTTCTTTTTCTTTTCTGAATCATCTTGGTTAAGTCAATATAACACTTGTGATTTTAGATGGTTTTTCTCTCTCTCTCTCTTTTACACATCAAAAGAAATTTAGTAACATTATGTTGCAATTATAAACATAGTCTTATAAGTAATTGTGTTATTGCTGATCAAAGAATCAAAAATGCATTTCTTAAAAATTCTTTCGGAATATTAAAATTTTGGGAATTAGGTCAATAATAGGGTAGTTATTTCAATGTTTATTTTCTTTTTATTTCAAAGACAGATAAATCAGTAGAATTATTATCAATTTATTTTCAAATAAGACTGCACATTTGTTAATATTTAAATGTTATCGAAAATATCCCGAAATGACATTTTTTTGAGGAAGTTAAAAGACAGAATTTATTGGAATGAGAAGTACAATGTATTTTTTTTACTATTATGCATAACCATGAAAATACTCCAAAACACGTAAACTGTATCAGATCGTGGTACGAATTATAAAGACAAGGCTAGAGTAAAATTGTACCATTGACGCGGAACAACAAAATGTATAACATAGAGAGAAAAAGAGATGGTGCCCATCATTGAAAGAATGGTTGCTGAAGTACAATTTAGCCAGTCAAAATTTGGCATTCAGAGGAACTAGTATGAAGTTCAGATAATGATAATTTTTTAAAGACAGTTTAGATATCGGCCAAATTCGATCCAGTTATTTCAGAACTCCTTAATAATGTCAGTAAATGCGAAAATAACAAAACGCGTATTCCACACTACTTAGGGCAACATTTTCAAAATGAAATAATTATTATTTTAGCCGAGTCTATTCGTAATGAGTAAGTATTAACGTCACACTGTTCAGCTACACAAGGGCGTTGGCGATGGACCTCGTAATTTTGAAACCATGGTCAAGTGACAAGGACAGGTACCCCTCTCTAAACTACCACACTACTCCAACGTGACGACGTTTCAGCTCTTGACATATTTAACGTGCATCACTCCCCTGCACGACGGGTCTTCAGCGGCACTAGGCTCGAACTCATGATATGCCTGCCGAAAGTCCATTACCTTGGCCACTAGGCTACCACGGCCTATTCGTAACGAGATAACACGCATTGTCAAAAAAGCAAAAATATTACACTATAATTCTTGTTACTACATCAGATATTAGTCAGGAACAACAAACCAAAGTTTTTATTGAATGTGAGAGCAATACTGATGGTAAAGGTATATATTTAGAATTTTTCTAGGAATTTTTTAGGAACACAAGAAAGGCTTTCAGATATGGACACATTCTCCGTTGAATCCGAAATCTCTGAAAAAATAGATTTCACCAAAATGACAAATTTGATTTTCCGAAATCCACAAAAAAGTTAGTTTATAATTAATTAATAAGTAGTTTTTTAAAGGACTGATTTATATACTTTTCCTTTCATTTCCCGATATTTATGCTTTAGAACATTTTTAGATTATATTTTTAAGTAAACACTGTTGTTTTGCTATTCGAATAGTAAAATGTCTATTTTTATTTCAAAGGTAATATTTATTAATATTTTGTTAAAGTATTTTGTTACGATCATAACCCATTAGCTGACCAAAAAAATAAAGTTTTGCAATTCAAATTTTTGCATTTTATATTAATGTTTATTTTTACTCCGATAAACAGGTAGATAAATTTTTACCTCAATATATAAGTATTAAATATACAAGTAAATACGTAAGTATTATAATGAGTAGATAAATATATAAGTATTAAATTTAAGTATTAGTCAAAATATGAAAAATTCTCTAGAGGGCGGCACTTTAGGTCTTCGCACGGGGGCGGCCGACACCCTAGG
>BMAO01002167.1:0-14137 GCA_019973975.1 Trichonephila clavata | reverse complement strand
TCTCGTGATAACGTTTGCCAGCAGAAAATACCATCTTTTGAGCTGGCTGTCACTTATTTTCTATTTATCCTCTTCTCTAAGGTCTCTTCATTCCTCACAGTTGCGGTCTAAAATTTGGCACTATACAGTTCTTCTCGAAAGGGGTCCTTTTCTCTTCTCGTGATAACGTTTGCACAGCAGAAAATACCATCTTTTGAGCTGGCTGTCACTTATTTTCTATTTATCCTCTTTCTAAGGTCCTCTTCATTCCTTCACAGCTTTGCGGTCTAAAATTTGGACCAGTTCTTCTCGAAAGGGGTCTTTTCTCTCTCTGTGATAACGTTTGCACGCAGAAAATACCATCTTTTGAGCTGGCTGTCACTTATTTTCTATTTATCCTCTTCTCTAAGGTCTCTTCATTCTCACAGCTTGCGGTCTAAAATTTGGACCAGTTCTTCTCGAAAGGGTCTTTTCTCTCTCTTCGTGATAACGTTTGCACAGCAGAAAATACCATCTTTTGAGCTGGCTGTCACTTAATTTCTATTTATCCTCTTCTCTAAGGGTCCTCTTCATTCCTCACACAGGTTGGGGTCTAAAATCTGGAAAAGTTCTTCTCGAAAGGGGTCTTTTTCTCTCTCTCGTGATAACGTTTGCACAGCAGAAATACCATCTTTTGAGCTGGCTGTCACTTATTTTCTATTTATCCTCTTCTCTAAGGTCTCTTCATTCCTCACAGCTTGCGGTCTAAAATTTGGACCAGTTCTTCTCGAAAGGGTCCTTTTCTTCTCTCGTGATAACGTTTGCACAGCAGAAAATACCATCTTTTGAGCTGGCTGTCACTTTATTTCTATTTATCCTCTTCTCTAAGGTCTCTTCATTCCTCACAGCTTGCGGTCTAAAATTTGGAGCAGTTCTTCTCGAAAGGGGTCCTTTTTCTCTCTCGTGATAACGTTTGCACGAGAAAATACCATCTTTTGAGCTGGCTGTCACTTATTTTCTATTTATCCTCTTCTCTAAGGTCCTCTTCATTCCTCACAGCTTGCGGTCTAAAATTTGGACCAGTTCTTCTCGAAAGGTCTTTTCTCTTCTCGTGATAAGTTTGCACGGAAAATACATCTTTTAGCTGGCTGTCACTAATTTTCTATTTATCTCTTTCTAAGGTCTTTCATTCTCAGCTTCGTCTAAAATTTGGACAAGTTCTTCTCGAAAGGGGTCCTTTTCTCTATCTCGTGATGACGTTTGCACAGTAGAAAATACCATCTTTTGAGCTGGCTGTCACTTATTTTCTATTTATCCTCTTCTCTAAGGTCCTCTTCTTTCCTCAAAAGTTGCGGTCTAAAATTTTGACACTTACCAGTTCTTCTCGAAAGGGTCCTTTTCTCTCTCTCGTGATAACGTTTGCACAGCAGAAAATACCATCTTTTGAGCTGGCTGTCACTTATTTTCTATTTATCCTCTTCTCTAAGGTCCTCTTCATTCCTCACAGCTTCGGTCTAAAAATTTGGAACAGTTCTTCTCGAAAGGGTCCTTTTCTCTCTCTCGTGATAACGTTTGCACAGCAGAAAATACCATCTTTTGAGCTGGCTGTCACTTATTTTCTATTTATCCTCTTCTCTAAGGTCTCTTCATTCCTCACAGCTTTCGGTCTAAAATTTGGACCAGTTCTTCTCGAAAGGGGTCCTTTTCTCTCTCTCGTGATAACGTTTGCACAGCAGAAAATACCATCTTTTGAGCTGGCTGTCACTTATTTTCTATTTATCCTCTTCTCTAAGGTCCTCTTATTCTCACAGTTGCGGTCTAAAATTTTGCACTACAGTTCTTCTCGAAAGCGTCCTTTTCTCTCTCTTGTGATAACGTTTGCACAGCAGAAAATACCATCTTTTGAGCTGGCTGTCACTTATTTTCTATTTATCCTCTTCTCTAAGGTCCTCTTCATTCCTCACAGCTTGCGGTCTAAAATTTGGACACAGTTCTTCTCGAAAGGGTCCTTTTCTCTCTCTCGTGATAACGTTTGCACAGCAGAAAATACCATATTTTGAGCTGGCTGTCACTTATTTTCTATTTATCCTCTTCTCTAAGGTCCTCTTCATTCCTCACAGGTTGCGGTCTAAAATTTGACACAGTTCTTCTCGAAAGGGTCCTTTTCTCTCTCTTGTGATAACGTTTGCACAGCAGAAAATACCATATTTTGAGCTGGCTGTCACTTATTTTCTATTTATCCTCTTCTCTAAGGTGATCTTCATTCCTCACAGCTTACGGTCTAAAATTTGGACCAGTTCTTCTCGAAAGGGGTCCTTTTATCTCTCTCGCGATAACGTTTGCACGTGAGAAAATACCATCTTTTGAGCTGGCTGTCACTAATTTTCTATTTATCCTCTTCTCTAAGGTCCTCTTCATTCCTCACAGCTTGCGGTCTAAAATTTGGACCAGTTCTTCTCGAAAGGGTCCTTTTCTCTCTCTCTCGTGATAACGTTTGCACAGCAGAAAATACCATCTTTTGAGCTGGCTGTCACTTATTTTCTATTTATCCTCTTCTCTAAGGTCTCTTCATTCCTCACAGCTTTCGGTCTAAAATTTGGACCAGTTCTTCTCGAAAGGGGTCCTTTTCTCTCTCTCGTGATAACGTTTGCACAGCAGAAAATACCATCTTTTGAGCTGGCTGTCACTTATTTTCTATTTATCCTCTTCTCTAAGGTCCTCTTCATTCCTCACAGCTTTCGGTCTAAAATTTGGACCAGTTCTTCTCGAAAGGGTCCTTTTCTCTCTCTCGTGATAACGTTTGCACAGCAGAAAATACCATCTTTTGAGCTGGCTGTCACTTATTTTCTATTTATCCTCTTCTCTAAGGTCCTCTTCATTCCTCACAGCTTGCGGTCTAAAATTTGGACCAGTTCTTCTCGAAAGGGTCCTTTTCTCTCTCTCGTGATAACGTTTGCACAGCAGAAAATACCATCTTTTGAGCTGGCTGTCACTTATTTTCTATTTATCCTCTTCTCTAAGGTCCTCTTCATTCCTCACAGCTTTCGGTCTAAAATTTGGACCAGTTCTTCTCGAAAGGGGTCCTTTTCTCTCTCTCGTGATAACGTTTGCACAGGAGAAAATACCATCTTTTGAGCTGGCTGTCACTAATTTTCTATTTATCCTCTTCTCTAAGGTCCTCTTCATTCCTCACAGCTTGCGGTCTAAAATTTGGACCAGTTCTTCTCGAAAGGGTCCTTTTCTCTCTCTCGTGATAATGTTTGCACAGCAGAAAATACCATCTTTTGAGCTGGCTGTCACTTATTTTCTATTTATCCTCTTCTCTAAGGTCCTCTTCATTCCTCACAGCTTGCGGTCTAAAATTTGGACCAGTTCTTCTCGAAATGGGTCCTTTTCTCTCTCTCGTGATAACGTTTGCACAGCAGAAAATACCATCTTTTGAGCTGGCTGTCACTTATTTTCTATTTATCCTCTTCTCTAAGGTGATCTTCATTCCTCACAGCTTACGGTCTAAAATTTGGAACCAGTTCTTCTCGAAAGGGTCCTTTTCTCTCTCTCGTGATAATGTTTGCACAGCAGAAAATACCATATTTTGAGCTGGCTGTCACTTATTTTCTATTTATCCTCTTCTCTAAGGTCCTCTTCATTCCTCACAGCTTGCGGTCTAAAATTTGAAACAGTTCTTCTCGAAAGGGGTCCTTTTCTCTCTCTCGTGATAACGTTTGCACAGCAGAAAATACCATTTTTGAGCTGGCTGTCACTTATTTTCTATTTATCCTCTTCTCTAAGGTCTCTTCATTCCTCACAGCTTGCGGTCTAAAATTTGGACCAGTTCTTCTCGAAAGGGTCCTTTTCTCTCTCTCGTGATAACGTTTGCACAGCAGAAAATACCATCTTTTGAGCTGGCTGTCACTTATTTTCTATTTATCCTCTTCTCTAAGGTCCTCTTCATTCCTCACAGCTTGCGGTCTAAAATTTGGAACAGTTCTTCTCGAAAGGGGTCCTTTTCTCTCTCTCGTGATAACGTTTGCACAGCAGAAAATACCATCTTTTGAGCTGGCTGTCACTTATTTTCTATTTATCCTCTTCTCTAAGGTCCTCTTCATTCCTCACAGCTTACGGTCTAAAATTTGGACCAGTTCTTCTCGAAAGGGGTCCTTTTCTCTCTCTCGTGATAACGTTTGCACAGCAGAAAATACCATCTTTTGAGCTGGCTGTCACTTATTTTCTATTTATCCTCTTCTCTAAGGTCCTCTTCATTCCTCACAGCTTGCGGTCTAAAATTTTGACACAGTTCTTCTCGAAAGGGTCCTTTTCTCTCTCTCGTGATGACGTTTGCACAGGAGAAAATACCATCTTTTGAGCTGGCTGTCACTTATTTTCTATTTATCCTCTTCTCTAAGGTCCTCTTCATTCCTCACAGCTTGCGGTCTAAAATTTGGACCAGTTCTTCTCGAAAGGGTCCTTTTCTCTCTCTCGTGATAACGTTTGCACAGCAGAAAATACCATCTTTTGAGCTGGCTGTCACTTTATTTCTATTTATCCTCTTCTCTAAGGTCTCTTCATTCCTCACAGCTTGCGGTCTAAAATTTGGAGCAGTTCTTCTCGAAAGGGGTCCTTTTTCTCTCTCTCGTGATAATGTTTGAACTGCAGAAAATACCATCTTTTGAGCTGGCTGTCACTTATTTTCTATTTATCCTCTTCTCTAAGGTCTCTTCATTCCTCACAGCTTACGGTCTAAAATTTGGACCAGTTCTTCTCGAAAGGGTCCTTTTCTCTCTCTCGTGATAACGTTTGCACAGCAGAAAATACCATCTTTTGAGCTGGCTGTCACTTATTTTCTATTTATCCTCTTCTCTAAGGTCCTCTTCATTCCTCACAGCTTGCGGTCTAAAATTTGGACCAGTTCTTCTCGAAAGGGTCTTTTCTCTCTCTCGTGATAACGTTTGCACAGCAGAAAATACCATCTTTTGAGCTGGCTGTCACTTATTTTCTATTTATCCTCTTCTCTAAGGTCCTCTTCATTCCTCACAGCTTGCGGTCTAAAATTTGGACCAGTTCTTCTCGAAAGGGTCCTTTTCTCTCTCTCGTGATAACGTTTGCACAGCAGAAAATACCATCTTTTGAGCTGGCTGTCACTTATTTTCTATTTATCCTCTTCTCTAAGGTCCTCTTCATTCCTCACAGCTTGCGGTCTAAAATTTGGACCAGTTCTTCTCGAAAGGGTCCTTTTCTCTCTCTCGTGATAACGTTTGCACAGCAGAAAATACCATCTTTTGAGCTGGCTGTCACTTATTTTCTATTTATCCTCTTCTCTAAGGTCCTCTTCATTCCTCACAGCTTTCGGTCTAAAATTTGGACCAGTTCTTCTCGAAAGGGTCCTTTTCTCTCTCTCGTGATAACGTTTGCACAGCAGAAAATACCATCTTTTGAGCTGGCTGTCACTTATTTTCTATTTATCCTCTTCTCTAAGGTCCTCTTCATTCCTCACAGCTTGCGGTCTAAAATTTGGACCAGTTCTTCTCGAAAGGGTCCTTTTCTCTCTCTCGTGATAACGTTTGCACAGCAGAAAATACCATCTTTTGAGCTGGCTGTCACTTATTTTCTATTTATCCTCTTCTCTAAGGTCCTCTTCATTCCTCACAGCTTTCGGTCTAAAATTTGGAACCAGTTCTTCTCGAAAGGGTCCTTTTCTCTCTCTCGTGATAACGTTTGCACAGCAGAAAATACCATCTTTTGAGCTGGCTGTCACTTATTTTCTATTTATCCTCTTCTCTAAGGTCCTCTTCATTCCTCACAGCTTGCGGTCTAAAATTTGGACCAGTTCTTCTCGAAAGGGTCCTTTTCTCTCTCTCGTGATAACGTTTGCACAGCAGAAAATACCATCTTTTGAGCTGGCTGTCACTTATTTTCTATTTATCCTCTTCTCTAAGGTCTCTTCATTCCTCACAGCTTGCGGTCTAAAATTTGGACCAGTTCTTCTCGAAAGGGTCCTTTTCTCTCTCTCGTGATAACGTTTGCACAGCAGAAAATACCATCTTTTGAGCTGGCTGTCACTTATTTTCTATTTATCCTCTTCTCTAAGGTCCTCTTCATTCCTCACAGCTTGCGGTCTAAAATTTGGACCAGTTCTTCTCGAAAGGGGTCCTTTTCTCTCTCTCGTGATAACGTTTGCACAGCAGAAAATACCATCTTTTGAGCTGGCTGTCACTTATTTTCTATTTATCCTCTTCTCTAAGGTCCTCTTCATTCCTCACAGCTTGCGGTCTAAAATTTGGACCAGTTCTTCTCGAAAGGGTCCTTTTCTCTCTCTCGTGATAACGTTTGCACAGCAGAAAATACCATCTTTTGAGCTGGCTGTCACTTATTTTCTATTTATCCTCTTCTCTAAGGTCCTCTTCATTCCTCACAGCTTGCGGTCTAAAATTTGGACCAGTTCTTCTCGAAAGGGGTCCTTTTCTCTCTCTCGTGATAACGTTTGCACAGCAGAAAATACCATCTTTTGAGCTGGCTGTCACTTATTTTCTATTTATCCTCTTCTCTAAGGTCCTCTTCATTCCTCACAGCTTGCGGTCTAAAATTTGGAGCAGTTCTTCTCGAAAGGGGTCCTTTTTCTCTCTCTCGTGATAACGTTTGCACAGCAGAAAATACCATCTTTTGAGCTGGCTGTCACTTATTTTCTATTTATCCTCTTCTCTAAGGTCTCTTCATTCCTCACAGCTTGCGGTCTAAAATTTGGACCAGTTCTTCTCGAAAGGGGTCCTTTTCTCTCTCTCGTGATAACGTTTGCACAGCAGAAAATACCATCTTTTGAGCTGGCTGTCACTTATTTTCTATTTATCCTCTTCTCTAAGGTCCTCTTCATTCCTCACAGCTTCGGTCTAAAATTTGGACCAGTTCTTCTCGAAAGGGGTCCTTTTCTCTCTCTCGTGATAACGTTTGCACAGCAGAAAATACCATCTTTTGAGCTGGCTGTCACTTTATTTCTATTTATCCTCTTCTCTAAGGTCCTCTTCATTCCTCACAGCTTTCGGTCTAAAATTTGGACAAGTTCTTCTCGAAAGGGGTCCTTTTCTCTCTCTCGTGATAACGTTTGCACAGCAGAAAATACCATCTTTTGAGCTGGCTGTCACTTATTTTCTATTTATCCTCTTCTCTAAGGTCCTCTTCATTCCTCACAGCTTGCGGTCTAAAATTTGGACTAAGTTCTTCTCGAAAGGGTCCTTTTCTCTCTCTCGTGATAACGTTTGCACAGCAGAAAATACCATCTTTTGAGCTGGCTGTCACTTATTTTCTATTTATCCTCTTCTCTAAGGTCCTCTTCATTCCTCACAGCTTGCGGTCTAAAATTTGGACCAGTTCTTCTCGAAAGGGTCCTTTTCTCTCTCTCGTGATAACGTTTGCACAGCAGAAAATACCATCTTTTGAGCTGGCTGTCACTTATTTTCTATTTATCCTCTTCTCTAAGGTCCTCTTCATTCCTCACAGCTTGCGGTCTAAAATTTGGACCAGTTCTTCTCGAAAGGGTCCTTTTCTCTCTCTCGTGATAACGTTTGCACAGCAGAAAATACCATCTTTTGAGCTGGCTGTCACTTATTTTCTATTTATCCTCTTCTCTAAGGTCCTCTTCATTCCTCACAGCTTGCGGTCTAAAATTTGGACCAGTTCTTCTCGAAAGGGTCCTTTTCTCTCTCTCGTGATAACGTTTGCACAGCAGAAAATACCATCTTTTGAGCTGGCTGTCACTTATTTTCTATTTATCCTCTTCTCTAAGGTCCTCTTCATTCCTCACAGCTTGCGGTCTAAAATTTGGACCAGTTCTTCTCGAAAGGGTCCTTTTCTCTCTCTCGTGATAACGTTTGCACAGCAGAAAATACCATCTTTTGAGCTGGCTGTCACTTATTTTCTATTTATCCTCTTCTCTAAGGTCCTCTTCATTCCTCACAGCTTGCGGTCTAAAATTTGGACCAGTTCTTCTCGAAAGGGGTCCTTTTCTCTCTCTCGTGATAACGTTTGCACAGCAGAAAATACCATCTTTTGAGCTGGCTGTCACTTATTTTCTATTTATCCTCTTCTCTAAGGTCCTCTTCATTCCTCACAGCTTGCGGTCTAAAATTTGGACCAGTTCTTCTCGAAAGGGTCCTTTTCTCTCTCTCGTGATAACGTTTGCACAGCAGAAAATACCATCTTTTGAGCTGGCTGTCACTTATTTTCTATTTATCCTCTTCTCTAAGGTCCTCTTCATTCCTCACAGCTTGCGGTCTAAAATTTGGACCAGTTCTTCTCGAAAGGGTCCTTTTCTCTCTCTCGTGATAACGTTTGCACAGCAGAAAATACCATCTTTTGAGCTGGCTGTCACTTATTTTCTATTTATCCTCTTCTCTAAGGTCCTCTTCATTCCTCACAGCTTGCGGTCTAAAATTTGGACCAGTTCTTCTCGAAAGGGTCCTTTTCTCTCTCTCGTGATAACGTTTGCACAGCAGAAAATACCATCTTTTGAGCTGGCTGTCACTTATTTTCTATTTATCCTCTTCTCTAAGGTCCTCTTCATTCCTCACAGCTTGCGGTCTAAAATTTGGACCAGTTCTTCTCGAAAGGGTCCTTTTCTCTCTCTCGTGATAACGTTTGCACAGCAGAAAATACCATCTTTTGAGCTGGCTGTCACTTATTTTCTATTTATCCTCTTCTCTAAGGTCTCTTCATTCCTCACAGCTTCGGTCTAAAATTTGGACCAGTTCTTCTCGAAAGGGGTCCTTTTCTCTCTCTCGTGATAACGTTTGCACAGCAGAAAATACCATCTTTTGAGCTGGCTGTCACTTATTTTCTATTTATCCTCTTCTCTAAGGTCCTCTTCATTCCTCACAGCTTCGGTCTAAAATTTGGACCAGTTCTTCTCGAAAGGGTCCTTTTCTCTCTCTCGTGATAACGTTTGCACAGCAGAAAATACCATCTTTTGAGCTGGCTGTCACTTATTTTCTATTTATCCTCTTCTCTAAGGTCCTCTTCATTCCTCACAGCTTCGGTCTAAAATTTGGACCAGTTCTTCTCGAAAGGGTCCTTTTCTCTCTCTCGTGATAACGTTTGCACAGCAGAAAATACCATCTTTTGAGCTGGCTGTCACTTATTTTCTATTTATCCTCTTCTCTAAGGTCCTCTTCATTCCTCACAGCTTGCGGTCTAAAATTTGGAACCAGTTCTTCTCGAAAGGGTCCTTTTCTCTCTCTCGTGATAACGTTTGCACAGCAGAAAATACCATCTTTTGAGCTGGCTGTCACTTATTTTCTATTTATCCTCTTCTCTAAGGTCCTCTTCATTCCTCACAGCTTGCGGTCTAAAATTTGGAACCAGTTCTTCTCGAAAGGGTCCTTTTCTCTCTCTCGTGATAACGTTTGCACAGCAGAAAATACCATCTTTTGAGCTGGCTGTCACTTATTTTCTATTTATCCTCTTCTCTAAGGTCCTCTTCATTCCTCACAGCTTCGGTCTAAAATTTGGACCAGTTCTTCTCGAAAGGGTCCTTTTCTCTCTCTCGTGATAACGTTTGCACAGCAGAAAATACCATCTTTTGAGCTGGCTGTCACTTATTTTCTATTTATCCTCTTCTCTAAGGTCCTCTTCATTCCTCACAGCTTGCGGTCTAAAATTTGGACCAGTTCTTCTCGAAAGGTCCTTTTCTCTCTCTCGTGATAACGTTTGCACAGCAGAAAATACCATCTTTTGAGCTGGCTGTCACTTATTTTCTATTTATCCTCTTCTCTAAGGTCCTCTTCATTCCTCACAGCTTGCGGTCTAAAATTTGGAACCAGTTCTTCTCGAAAGGGTCCTTTTCTCTCTCTCGTGATAACGTTTGCACAGCAGAAAATACCATCTTTTGAGCTGGCTGTCACTTATTTTCTATTTATCCTCTTCTCTAAGGTCCTCTTCATTCCTCACAGCTTGCGGTCTAAAATTTGGACACAGTTCTTCTCGAAAGGGTCCTTTTCTCTCTCTCGTGATAACGTTTGCACAGCAGAAAATACCATCTTTTGAGCTGGCTGTCACTTATTTTCTATTTATCCTCTTCTCTAAGGTCCTCTTCATTCCTCACAGCTTGCGGTCTAAAATTTGGACCAGTTCTTCTCGAAAGGGGTCCTTTTCTCTCTCTCGTGATAACGTTTGCACAGCAGAAAATACCATCTTTTGAGCTGGCTGTCACTTATTTTCTATTTATCCTCTTCTCTAAGGTCCTCTTCATTCCTCACAGCTTACGGTCTAAAATTTGGACCAGTTCTTCTCGAAAGGGTCCTTTTCTCTCTCTCGTGATAACGTTTGCACAGCAGAAAATACCATCTTTTGAGCTGGCTGTCACTTATTTTCTATTTATCCTCTTCTCTAAGGTCCTCTTCATTCCTCACAGCTTGCGGTCTAAAATTTGGACCAGTTCTTCTCGAAAGGGTCCTTTTCTCTCTCTCGTGATAACGTTTGCACAGCAGAAAATACCATCTTTTGAGCTGGCTGTCACTTATTTTCTATTTATCCTCTTCTCTAAGGTCCTCTTCATTCCTCACAGCTTGCGGTCTAAAATTTGGAACCAGTTCTTCTCGAAAGGGTCCTTTTCTCTCTCTCGTGATAACGTTTGCACAGCAGAAAATACCATCTTTTGAGCTGGCTGTCACTTATTTTCTATTTATCCTCTTCTCTAAGGTCCTCTTCATTCCTCACAGCTTGCGGTCTAAAATTTGGACCAGTTCTTCTCGAAAGGGTCCTTTTCTCTCTCTCGTGATAACGTTTGCACAGCAGAAAATACCATCTTTTGAGCTGGCTGTCACTTATTTTCTATTTATCCTCTTCTCTAAGGTCCTCTTCATTCCTCACAGCTTGCGGTCTAAAATTTGGACCAGTTCTTCTCGAAAGGGTCCTTTTCTCTCTCTCGTGATAACGTTTGCACAGCAGAAAATACCATCTTTTGAGCTGGCTGTCACTTATTTTCTATTTATCCTCTTCTCTAAGGTCCTCTTCATTCCTCACAGCTTGCGGTCTAAAATTTGGACCAGTTCTTCTCGAAAGGGTCCTTTTCTCTCTCTCGTGATAACGTTTGCACAGCAGAAAATACCATCTTTTGAGCTGGCTGTCACTTATTTTCTATTTATCCTCTTCTCTAAGGTCCTCTTCATTCCTCACAGCTTGCGGTCTAAAATTTTGGACACAGTTCTTCTCGAAAGGGTCCTTTTCTCTCTCTCGTGATAACGTTTGCACAGCAGAAAATACCATCTTTTGAGCTGGCTGTCACTTATTTTCTATTTATCCTCTTCTCTAAGGTCCTCTTCATTCCTCACAGCTTGCGGTCTAAAATTTGGACCAGTTCTTCTCGAAAGGGTCCTTTTCTCTCTCTTCGTGATAACGTTTGCACAGCAGAAAATACCATCTTTTGAGCTGGCTGTCACTTATTTTCTATTTATCCTCTTCTCTAAGGTCTCTTCATTCCTCACAGCTTGCGGTCTAAAATTTGGACCAGTTCTTCTCGAAAGGGTCCTTTTCTCTCTCTCGTGATAACGTTTGCACAGCAGAAAATACCATTTTTGAGCTGGCTGTCACTTATTTTCTATTTATCCTCTTCTCTAAGGTCTCTTCATTCCTCACAGCTTACGGTCTAAAATTTGGACCAGTTCTTCTCGAAAGGGTCCTTTTCTCTCTCTCGTGATAACGTTTGCACAGCAGAAAATACCATCTTTTGAGCTGGCTGTCACTTATTTTCTATTTATCCTCTTCTCTAAGGTCCTCTTCATTCCTCACAGCTTGCGGTCTAAAATTTGGACCAGTTCTTCTCGAAAGGGTCCTTTTCTCTCTCTCGTGATAACGTTTGCACAGCAGAAAATACCATCTTTTGAGCTGGCTGTCACTTATTTTCTATTTATCCTCTTCTCTAAGGTCCTCTTCATTCCTCACAGCTTACGGTCTAAAATTTGGACCAGTTCTTCTCGAAAGGGTCCTTTTCTCTCTCTCGTGATAACGTTTGCACAGCAGAAAATACCATCTTTTGAGCTGGCTGTCACTTATTTTCTATTTATCCTCTTCTCTAAGGTCCTCTTCATTCCTCACAGCTTGCGGTCTAAAATTTGGACCAGTTCTTCTCGAAAGGGTCCTTTTCTCTCTCTCGTGATAACGTTTGCACAGCAGAAAATACCATCTTTTGAGCTGGCTGTCACTTATTTTCTATTTATCCTCTTCTCTAAGGTCTCTTCATTCCTCACAGCTTGCGGTCTAAAATTTGGACACAGTTCTTCTCGAAAGGGGTCCTTTTCTCTCTCTCGTGATAACGTTTGCACAGCAGAAAATACCATCTTTTGAGCTGGCTGTCACTTATTTTCTATTTATCCTCTTCTCTAAGGTCTCTTCATTCCTCACAGCTTGCGGTCTAAAATTTGGAACCAGTTCTTCTCGAAAGGGTCCTTTTCTCTCTCTCGTGATAACGTTTGCACAGCAGAAAATACCATCTTTTGAGCTGGCTGTCACTTATTTTCTATTTATCCTCTTCTCTAAGGTCCTCTTCATTCCTCACAGCTTGCGGTCTAAAATTTGGACCAGTTCTTCTCGAAAGGGTCCTTTTCTCTCTCTCGTGATAACGTTTGCACAGCAGAAAATACCATCTTTTGAGCTGGCTGTCACTTATTTTCTATTTATCCTCTTCTCTAAGGTCCTCTTCATTCCTCACAGCTTGCGGTCTAAAATTTGGACCAGTTCTTCTCGAAAGGGTCCTTTTCTCTCTCTCGTGATAACGTTTGCACAGCAGAAAATACCATCTTTTGAGCTGGCTGTCACTTATTTTCTATTTATCCTCTTCTCTAAGGTCTCTTCATTCCTCACAGCTTGCGGTCTAAAATTTGACAACCAGTTCTTCTCGAAAGGGTCCTTTTCTCTCTCTCGTGATAACGTTTGCACAGCAGAAAATACCATCTTTTGAGCTGGCTGTCACTTATTTTCTATTTATCCTCTTCTCTAAGGTCCTCTTCATTCCTCACAGCTTGCGGTCTAAAATTTGGACCAGTTCTTCTCGAAAGGGTCCTTTTCTCTCTCGCGTGATAACGTTTGCACAGCAGAAAATACCATCTTTTGAGCTGGCTGTCACTTATTTTCTATTTATCCTCTTCTCTAAGGTTCTCTTCATTCCTCACAGCTTGCGGTCTAAAATTTGGACCAGTTCTTCTCGAAATGGGTCCTTTTCTCTCTCTCGTGATAACGTTTGCACAGCAGAAAATACCATCTTTTGAGCTGGCTGTCACTTATTTTCTATTTATCCTCTTCTCTAAGGTCCTCTTCATTCCTCACAGCTTGCGGTCTAAAATTTGAACCAGTTCTTCTCGAAAGGGTCCTTTTCTCTCTCTCGTGATAACGTTTGCACAGCAGAAAATACCATATTTTGAGCTGGCTGTCACTTATTTTCTATTTATCCTCTTCTCTAAGGTCCTCTTCATTCCTCACAGCTTACGGTCTAAAATTTGGACCAGTTCTTCTCGAAAGGGGTCCTTTTCTCTCTCTCGTGATAACGTTTGCACAGCAGAAAATACCATCTTTTGAGCTGGCTGTCACTTATTTTCTATTTATCCTCTTCTCTAAGGTCCTCTTCATTCCTCACAGGTTGCGGTCTAAAATTTTGCCACTATACCAGTTCTTCTCGAAAGGTCCTTTTCTCTCTCTTGTGATAACGTTTGCACAGCAGAAAATACCATATTTTGAGCTGGCTGTCACTTATTTTCTATTTATCCTCTTCTCTAAGGTGATCTTCATTCCTCACAGCTTACGGTCTAAAATTTGGAACAGTTCTTCTCGAAAGGGTCCTTTTCTCTCTCTCGTGATAACGTTTGCACAGCAGAAAATACCATCTTTTGAGCTGGCTGTCACTTATTTTCTATTTATCCTCTTCTCTAAGGTCCTCTTCATTCTCCCTCACAGTGTTGCGGTCTAAAATTTGGATCACTATACCAGTTCTTCTCGAAAGGGTCCTTTTCTCTCTCTTGTGATAACGTTTGCACAGCAGAAAATACCTTCTTTTGAGCTGGCTGTCACTTATTTTCTATTTATCCTCTTCTCTAAGGTCCTCTTCATTCCTCACAGCTTGCGGTCTAAAATTTGGACCAGTTCTTCTCGAAAGGGTCCTTTTCTCTCTCTCTCGTGATAACGTTTGCACAGCAGAAAATACTAT
>BMAO01002166.1:0-20475 GCA_019973975.1 Trichonephila clavata | reverse complement strand
AAATATTTATTTAAATAAATAAACAAGTTATATACCAAAATATGAATTCAATGAATAAATTAGCTCCATTTTATTAAGCTTATTTCTCGCAGCAAACTCGCCGCTATAGAAATGGCAATCAATTCTTAGAATACAGCAGGAAATGAAACTTCTAAATCCACAGTAAATACCCTTTATTACATATTAAATCTAACATAATAAGCATGAATCACAGCTACAATGGTGCAATACAAAATACGAATCCTTTTTCTGGAGAAAAAAAGGCGCTACTTTTCCTAATCATGAACACAGCGATTGATTTCTATTTTCACCTCTAGTTTTTTTTTATCGTTTGTGTGTTTAGGAAATCCTGGTCATTAAACGAACAACTCGGCCCAGAACTTTTTCTCGTTCCACCTGTCTTTTACCTCCACCCCCACCACACATCACGGACCGCGAAAACGCTCCTAGCCAAACCGAATCATTTGGGATCAGCTCGCAGCACAAGTCACTGGTTCTACAGGTATTTTCCCTTCTTCCTGCTTGCTGCATACCAAAGGTACGCGTACCTGTCAGTTATATTCCATTCCACGTTGAGTTTTGTTGTGAGTTAGCTGGGAATTTCTCCGCCAGTGTCTCGTGGAATATTTGTTTAGCAACGTGTGTTCCGGTTGTTACTGCTGCAATTGGAATCTCGTTCGTAGTGGAACATCGTTCTTTACTTTTATTTATTGCGCAATGTGAGCGAAAAATCGCTGAAGAACATGCGAAAAAAGAAGTTCGTCCGAATATATCTTTTGCATCATGAATGAAAATATTGCTATAGCATGGAAAAGAAATGAATTTTGTTTGCGAATGAAAGTGTTTATGGTCCAATTTAAATATTTTTTGTTCTTCGAGATACTTAAATTATCTGCGGTTTTCCGTGAATTTTGGATCGAAATGGAAGTATAAATTAAGAAATATTTTCAGAACTGATGCGATATTTTTTAAAAGACCTTCTAAATACCACTTAAAAATTAAAAAATGGAATTACAGATTTCAATTTTAAATAAAGATATATCTAGATTGCGACAGATCTGAAATGCAAGATATTGGATTTTATATGCAAATGATAAATTGAAGAAATTCGAAGCGGGAAAAAATTTGAATATCGTACAGTGATGGAAATGAATTAATCATTTAGAAAAGAGAATATATATATATCAAATCATTGTTGTAACAAAAACTTAGTTTTAACATTAATATTTTTAAAAGACATGAATATAAAATAATCAAGAAACTGTCGTCTATTGCATCTTTTCATATTCACTCCCCATACTTATGAACCGATAAAACACAGTGTGTAAAAATTTTTCGCTATTATTTTGAATGAAATAAAATGAAAGTGAGCAATTTTAGAGAATTTTAAGGAAAAAAATTGGCAATTCCTGAAATCTGGAGCATCTGAAGGAATTCAGTAACTAATAGTTCTGGTTTCGGTTTCACCTCCTGTGCTTTAATGGTATTGAATTTCCGTGAATGTGAATGAATTAAAGTTAACGTCTGGCACTTCGGTTAATAAATCATACGTGCATAATTTTCTCTGTTCGAATGCTCCTATAAAGGAATATTAAAATGGAAGCTATGGATGAAGACGAAGAAATCGAGGAGACAGTGTATTTCGATCAATCTGTCGACGAAGTAAATAATTTCATCGTAGTGTCTACTTTGGTAAGTAAATTCTTATTGAAATTCTTTCTCTCTCAGAAGCTATTATTGAGAAATTTTTGAATTATATAGATTTTACTATATTTAATATTCTGAATTTTTTTTTTTTACTTTTCTAACTTATTATAGGGTTTATATATATATATATATATAATTATATAACACTAATATATGCATGCAATATAAAAATTATATCTGTAATAAAATTATTATTATTTTATTTTAATGTCCTTTGCTTACGTAGTTAATGCTCATGTTTTACCTGTAAGAACTCAAAATTCTTTTTCTTTTTCCAAGAATAATTTTTTCGAACATTTTTTATAAGCAAAATACTTTAGATGGGGAAAATTTAGAAACATTCCTTCATTATAATTCTTGGGGGGGGGGGGAATGTTTCTTGTAATTGTTTGAAAATGAATAAACTAAATAAATAATATATTTTGAAATCTCAAGCGCAAAAAAAAAAAAAATAATATTAAGAACAAAATTTCTGAAAGAAAATAAAGTTAAATTTAAAAGCATTATTAAAAACAACTTGACAGAGAAAATATAATATATAACAGTAAATAAATAAATTATTTTAGAAGTGAAATCCGTTAAATACAATTATTTTTGTTTTTCTGATTTTACAGTTTAAAGTAACCATCAAATGTCTCTTGTTGCCAACTACGATTTGTAATATGAATCATGAAATTAGCACCTGCATTTTGTCAACAATAATATGATCTTCATATCTGGTAATGTGAAAAGAGAGTACAAATTCAGAATAAACATTGATAGACAAGCTTTGACGCACACACTTGACGTATGTTGATATTAAAACTTTTTTTTTTCAAATTGAGAATTTTGGAAGGAGCATTGCAACTGATAATTGTTTAGAATGCCAATATTTTTTAAGGAATTTTAATATAATTGGAAGGAAGATATCTATGTAGAGATATAAAAATGTGTGTGTATAAACATCAAATCTTCAAAACATTAACAAAAAAAATTATAAACAGCAAACTAATCGAAGTCAAGTACAATTTTATTAAAATTAGAATTCTGAAAGTAATAAACAAAATAAATTGTTATAACTGAACAAAACTGTAAGAATTAATCTAATTAATAAAAAAATAAGCATAAAATATATTTATTCTATACAATACATATAACTAGAAAAATAAATTTTATTAAAAACTCATTCCGTATCAGACTTTTTTTTGAAATATTTTTCTTAATGATCATTTCTAACGATATTTAAAATGTTCTATATTCATATGATTTTAAATATTTTGCTGAATTTTACACAGGAATAATAAATACTATATATGTGCTTAGATATTTTTGAAAATAAAAATTGCATTTTCATTGTAACTTGCTTTTAAAAGACGATTTTACCAATGTTTCCTGAAACTACCCGAAATAAAATTCAGTGTTTAATGCGTATAAAAACACAGATTTGAAATATTTAATGTTATTTTAAAAAACGTAAAACTTAAGAAAAATTTTTTAACTGAAAAATAATTTTTATTATGGTGGAAGATATTTTAAGTTGTACAAATTTTATACAAGTTGTGAGTTGTAGAAAAAATAATTCAGCTTAGAATACGATGATCTATTAATTGCTGGAAATCTCGAATAAATATTCATAAATATATATATATATAAGACTATGAGTATAATTTAATTTATATATATACCAATATAACTGTAGAACATCTATAGTTTATTTCCTTGTTTATCCTGTGTCTGTAAAAAGATTAAGCATGATTTTATTTGCAATGTTTATTAAAAATGCATTTCTGCAATGGCAATAGCATTCGAATTTAACTTTATTTTCATAATAAGTTGGGGTTTTTTTTTTTGAAATTTAAATTTATTCAGCAATATACAATTAAAATTTAGATAATATTTTTAAGTGAATTTAAAGCTAAAAAAGAATTTTTTTTATAAGTTTTATTTCTTTTTCATATTGTTTCCATTTTTCACTCGCATTTTTCGTTCATTCACCATTTTGACAAAATATTACGAATTCTGCCTGCTTTTCCAAATGCCATTTATCTTATTCTTTTCAAACTGATTTACGAGCCAAAATTCACTTTTTTGTTTGTTTGTTTTTTCTTTTGAAGTTCAGTGTCGCTCGAATTCTGACATCATTCATTTTCTATGGCTTTCATGCACTGTCTGGGCTTCATTTGAATAATTCTGCATCCTTTTTCAAAACTTTCTCCACCCATTTCAACTTTCAGTATGACAGTTTTCAAAATTTTGCCATTCTCTTTCTTGAAATGCATGACAAAAATTCTGCTTACTCGATATGAAGTGAAAGGTAAACATAAAACCACTGACTCCAGTGAATTATGAAAAAGTATATTTTACATGATCTAATTATTTAAACTAAAAGGTCAAGATAAATATGGAGAAATTTTTAAAAAGATTCTTTTATAGAACTAAAATTGAATCATAAACATAGCGAACCTTTTGGCACCTTTATAATTATTCCTTTCGTAAAATAAATTAAAAAAATAGTTAATTATTAAAATGATTTTCTTTTGTAAAGACATTTTTTCGTACAATTATAGTTTGATGTTTATTTTGTACAAATAACACTGCTAGGCAAAAAGAAGAAAAAAGCCCTTATACTATTTTTGTTTATTTTTATGAAAAATGACGTCCTCTGAATCTGAATAGAACCACTATCCTGCCCCACTAGCTACCGTTTTCTCCGAACGCCCGTTCCCTTATTTTTATCACTGTTTGATAATTTAATGACCATTAATTTAATTTGAAGGGGAGGAATGGGGGGGCAGAAGGATTATTTTTGACTAGAAATGGGTAATTGTTTTAGACGAGGGTCATGATAAGCGGAGGATACCGGGGGAGGGGGTAGCATCTTTCTACAATGATTGGATTCATTCGTTAACTTTGCATCTCAGAAAAGATATAAATTGAACTATCTAAAAATCAATAAATATAAGTTAAATAAAATAGTCACAATTTTATTCAACTTATTTATTGTTCTAATTTCATATTTATACCTACAAGGAACTTGAATTTAAGAATCAGTTTAATGAGACAAATGTACTATATACAGTCGTCGACTTTTCTATATACAGTCGACTCCCGATAATTCAAACCTTCGATAATACGAACCTCTCGATAATTCAAAGTATATGCTCAGTCCCTAGAAAAGCTCTTGATATTCCGAACTAAAACAATACTTTTAAGTACACTCAGTAATTCGAAGTAAAATCTGTGGCTGGCCAGACTACAACACGCTATAATTCGAAGTTATCTGAAAAACTCTCGACAATTCGAACACTCACTATCATGTACAGTCCTGTAGCAAACAGATTGGAGCTCACAAGTTTTGTGTTGTACTGTCTCTGCGTGTCTCCCCTGTAACGTAGCCCCTTTAATGGCAATCTGTCTGCTACCTCTTCTTTGTGTTTTCCGGATCATATCAGGCGAAAATATTCCATTATTCGTTCCCTTCTTCAAGTTGATAATAGACCAGCCGCACCTGTTGTCAACTGTCCCTATCTTTCGTTTAATACGTGGCCTTGCAACACTTGTGTTCAGAAAGGCTGGTCTACTGTTGTGAATATGCGTAGGATTGTGTATAAATGGATTGAATGTTTTCTTTTAATACATGATTTTTAACTTCTGTGTATAATATTTATCTATATATATATAAAAGAAAAGCGACTGCCTGACTGACTAATCCCGATATCTCCAGAACTATTGAACTTACAGGCTTGAAATTTGGTAGGCATGTTCCTTTCATAAAGTAGAGATCAACTAAGAACGGATTGTGCGAAATTCGAACCACAAGGGGCGTTACGGGGGTTAAGGGGCGTTAAAAATAATTGTTTCCATTTTTAAACTACTCGAAGTACAATCTTGAATTTGGGCAAGCAGATTCCTTTCATAGGGTAGAAAACCGCTAAAAAATGAGTTTGGTGAAAATCGAGCCCCAAGTGGCGTTACGGGGTCTTAGGGGGCGTTATAGATAATTATTTCCATTTTTAAACTAATAGACGTACAGTCTTTATATTTGATATAAATAGATTCCTTTCATAGAGTAGAGATCAGCTACAAGATATGTTTAGGGAAAATAGCCACCCAAGTGGCGTTGCGGGGAATTCAGGGGCGTAAGAGATAAATATTTTCGTTTTGAAACTATTTGACCTTTTTTGCTTGAAAATTGGTATGCATGTTTCTTTCATGAAGTAAATATCCGCTACAAAATTTTTTGGGGGGAAATTGATCCCAAGGGGTGTTGCGGGGGGTTAAGGGGAGACATAAATAATTATTCCGATTTTTTAACTATTAGACGCACAGTCTTGAAATTTGGTAAGCAGATTCCTCTCATAGGATAGAGATACGTTACAAAATGCCGTTTCGTGAAAATGGACCCCCAAGTGGCGTTGTGGCGCTTACGGGGCGTTATAGATAATTATTTTCATTTTTAAACTACTGGACATACAATCTTGAAATATAATAATTAGAATCCTTTCATGGATTAAATTCTTAATGATAGGACTTAGATATTAATAGTTTATATATATATATATATATAAGCAGTATATATTTATAAAACATCATGAAATACCCAGCGAAGCGGGTGGGTAACGGCTAGTATTGTATATAATGAACTTTTAAAAATACTTTAAAAAAATTTATACATATGTACACAATTGTTGCTTTATTTCATAGTTTCAAATTTAAATGTGTTAGAAAAAAAATTGTCTTCGTGTATTTTGAAAGTTTTATTCTACCCTCTTGATAATTTGAACTCTTGATAATTCAAAGTTTTTCATTGGTCCATCCAACTTCGAATTATCGAGAGTCGACTGTATATATTTTGAAATTGGGAGTGAGATTGCTTATTGAAACTCTCATCACATCCTGCAACTTAATATCAGTCAACTGTAGTTACTCTTGTTGATCTTCTTGCAAGCAAAACTGGCCATAAACATAGTTGACCAAAATATAGGGAACATATTCAGTCTATTTGACACCCTGACTGTCTTGGAAATTTCCATAATTGATGTGTAAAACAATCCGCAAAAAAAAAAACAAAAAAAAAAATCAACAATTATATATATAACATATAATTTATAATTATATGATATAATTTATATATACTATTTAAAACTGAACAAAAATCGAAAAATACTTTTCTATAAAATAGTATCTTTGAATTGTAAGCGATTAACAATGAATAAAATTTTATCACCTCAGTAGAACAAAATAATAAAAATAATTACGTTGAAATATTCCGAATGAATTTTTTTTCTTAATCGTTTATATCTATCTATACCATAGGTTCTCAACGTGGGTGATAACGCACCCTTGGGGGCGTTTGAGGCTTTCAAGGGGCGTTGAGATGGCATGGAGGGGCTTGGTCAGATTAAGCCAAAAAGACTAAAAAAAACACGCTGATTATGTACTAATAAAAGTAAACTTTAATACTGTTTACATGTTGATTTATGTATTTAAATCATTTCTATATATCACACATACGAAAATTCACATATTTTGGTAGTTCGGGAAGTGGATGAAAAATTTAAAGATTACATTACATTCAGACCTACATTAAATTGAATGATAGAGTGCATTTTAATTTCTGTAGTGCACGTCTTGTCTTTGTCTATGAGCAGTAGGAAACATGCTTCGTCCACTGCATTTCATTACGTATATTATCCAGGAAACATAATTAAATATGCTAACCAGGAGTTAAAGTGTGATTCTTTTAAAACTAAAAATTTTAATTTATATTTATTTTGAAAGCAATAGTTTATTATGAATTACTTCATATCATCAAAACCCATGCCTGTCTTTATAACAGGTACGATAAAACTTTTATTCCATTCTTTTAAGAAGAAATTCAGTAGAGCGTTCCAATTCTAATAATATCCTATCACTAAAATATAAATTATCACACATTTAAATAAATTTGTGGCAATAGATATTTCAGATTCGCAAGTAAAAATATTGGGGCTTGAGAAAAAAAATTAATTAAAAAATATATTTTTTTAGAAATACATTTTTTAAAACAAAATTCTTGTTTTCACCATGTATTATGTACACTCTTATTTCTCTAGAGTGTGAAGGGGCGGTGTTGAAATATTCACAAGAAAAAAGTGGGCAGTATCGAAATATTTACTAGAAAAGGGGGCGTCAGTTCAAAAAAGGTTGGGAACCTATGATCTATACAATGTGATTTAGTTAATTATGTTTTTTTTATTTCCAAGGGTCAGGGTTACAAAAGACCACTACACCGCAAGGGGGTAGGAACAAAAACAGGCAAAACAAACAAAGTAAGAAATAAAAACGTGGCAAGAAAAGTCTATGAACCCAATAAGTCCCTAGCTTGCCAATAAAGATCGCGCAAAGAGAAGCCCTTTAGTGCTGGACAGCGGCGAATGTCCTCCCAAAATATCACAGAGCGTGCAGAAAGGGGCCGAGCAACATGAATTCGATGAAGATGTTTGAGGAGACAGTCGTGTCCAGTAGCCAGACGAAACTCGGCAACATGTTTTTTTTTATTTATACATATTTATATATATAAACATTAAAAAAACATCCTGTTTCTCGGGTCATTAAACCTATTTCTCAGTGCATCCTGTATTCTAAATTGGAACATTATATATGTTACTAATGTTCATAATTCATCTAAATAGTAGTAATAATAAAAACAATGAAAGAAGTATCATTATTTGTTACTTTTTTATTTATAATCTAAAGCGTTACTAAACCCCTCTAAAACTAAAAGATAAAAAGTGAAATATATATATATATATATTCCATAGCTTCAAGAATCACTTTGCAAGCAAGCTGTATAACACCTGCAAAGAAATTCTAGTCGGTTTTCATGTCGTAGCCAAAAGCTAGCATTCTGAGATTTCCTGTTGAGATATATTACTCACAGTTATATACTTTCAGTGTGACCCGAGTTTATAATTCATTTTGACAAGGCTACGCTAGTGACAGGCCACATAACTTGGAACCCTTTTAAGAAGTTCTTTTACATTCTATTTATAAACTTAACTGCGATTAACTTTATTTATAGAGGGAGAATAATTTTTTTCGGCAAATAACTTTTTTTCCCCACTCGCTCTCGTGAAATCTATGATTATGTGTTTTTAAAACGGAAATGGAAGTAGTTTGTTTGAAATCGTCTGACATGGTTTTTTCAGGAATGTCTACTAAAAGATGTTTGTTTTAAAAAAAAATGGCCTATTTTTCTGATGATAAAAAATTTATTTGGATATTTTAATAACTTCCATGTAAATATGAATTTTTTTTGCACTGGAGTTTTTGTTTGAATTGCTGGAAGCTTTTAAAATACCTCCGAGTTACTAGTGTAGAAATTTGGGGGGGAAATAGGTAATAAGCTTGAAAAATTTATAAATGGTAAAAATATCAAACAACCAAGTCATAACTAAAACACCAATATTGAGATCACTTGTCTTTTTCTATAATTCTAGAAATTTTTATACATATATGGATAAATTCATTTGCAATCCTTTATCATTTTTCGTTGAAAAATAAGGCTTGTTCGAGATAATATGTTTGTTGAATAATTTGATTTAAATGAATATTCTGAAATAGAACCTTTTAGCGTTAAAATTTATTGGTAAACAATTATCATTTCCTTTTCATGGAATTTCTTCGAAAATAGAAAGATAAATTGAGTTTATTTTTGTCGCAGGTATGGAAATGATACTGTTATATGAGATGCATTTTAATATGCGCCATGTAAAGGAGTCATTTTAATAATAAAGATAAAAATAAAACATATTTGATGCATTGACAAATGATTGCCCTAAAAAGAATGTTTTTGTATGGAAAGAAGTGAATCACGTTTGCTCGGAAACGGATAATCATCGTAAATATCACAAAAGTTTTTTGAAGAAAATATTGTTAATGATTTTTTTAGCAGTCAAACAGTCAGAATTTTTTTATTTGTTGTTGTGAATTTATTATTCACGTTATCTCCGCATAGGAAATCAAACATTCAGTGAAAAATTAAATGTAAAAAAACTTTTTTAAGAACAAGCTTTTATTTAAACGCGCTAAAAAGAATAAAATAAACTTTTCCTTTAAAACTTTTTTTACTATCAACTTATAACGTCATTACACAATTTATATGATATAAAAGCTTGTCGCAATATTTAAGTACTCATATTTACTTAGTGTGAATTTTTAAAAACCAAAATCAATCAGGTCAAGTTATTTATTTTACTTGTTTATCTACACAGGTAAATCTCGCGACAAGCTTTTATATCATATAAATTGTGTAATGACGTTATAAGTTGATAGTAAAAAAAGTTTTAAAGGAAAAGTTTATTTTATTCTTTTTAGCGCGTTTAAATAAAAGCTTGTTCTTAAAAAAGTTTTTTTACATTTAATTTATTTTTTACTTTTTAGTTATCGTTGGACAGGTTTCTCAGCCTGTTCAACTCATTGAACGCTGGTTCGCCATCCCTGGTTTAGCTGACTTAATTCTCGCAAAATGGGGTATTAGACTAAAAACACAATTTTTTTAAATCCGTAATTTTTAAGCAATTTTTTCAATCTTCATGCAGATTTTGGCTAACATTGTTCTACACACGAAAAAAAAGGTTTAGTGAGATTATCTTCATAAATGACAAAGTTATTAAATGTTTAATTAAAATTTTGACTATTTTTGAAAAACTTAAAGAATATATTATTTATTTGAAATATTTTGAAGATAAGGGATGTATTTCTTTAACATATTAGAAGAAAATTTTAATTGTTTATTAAAAACTTCAAAAGGCATTTAAATATTTGTATTAATCAATAAAATGCTTAAGACTAAAAACGCATTTTGTAATCAAAAAAGAAAGTTTTATCAAATAATGATAATTTTTTGCTGGACATTGAATATCTTCTACGTAAGAATCTATTTTTTTTAATTGCTCAGATCATCTTTAGAAACTTGATTTTGAAGAAATCAATAATTAAATTCAAATAAAATTAACAGATTCTATTTGTAATTAAATTTAAGGACACATGTCGTAGTGTGTGTTTAGATTACTGGTGATAAAATGAGGTATATTTAAAGTACTCGTAGGCTTAAAATTAGAAAATTTCTTTAAAAAATTACTTCATTTTATTGTAAAATTATTTTTTTTAATCGAAAATATATTGCATTTCTAGATAATATTTTTCTCTTATTGTTTTCCTAGCGGATTCCTTTTGATACATTAAAAAAATGATCTTTCCGATTCTGTAATTATTTTTTGTCTGAGTTTCATAGATTAAAGTTAGATAAATTATTTAAAGAATTTCTTCAATACTCCATCTCAGTTTAACTTGGCAGCGTTGAGAAAGGTATACAATGTACCAATCTATTTGAAAAATAGCTCTACTTTTTTGTTTTGAATTTAAATCCAAGGAAATAGATAGAAATTTGTAAAAAAATTGCATACGTTGTAGAAATTAGATTGTTTTTACGTTGTAGAAATGTAATTATTTTTTAGACAAAGTTAATTAATACTGTCAATAGCGCAACGTTATGAAATTCCAGTTTGGCTGAAAACCGATTTTCGACGCCAACTTTTGTCATTGTTGTAACAATAAAATTATTACAACAATGCAGATATATCCAAGTTGGCGCCCAAAACTAGTTTAACGTTTTTAATTAATATCTTTTTAATTAATTGCAATATCGGAATATGAATGGTCAAAACATGCATTGTCATCCAAACTAAACGTGTATACAAAATTTCAGCTCAATGGGAGGAAGATATCAGCTTCAAAATTGAGTGGCAAGATTCCACCCGAACAAATTACATACATACATACATACATACATACATACATACATACATACATTGTAAGTTAAATAAAAGCTTTTAAAAAATGGGAGCAAAACATTTTAATGGAAATAGTTGAAATGAATTTTTTAATAATAATGCAAATGATTGATTTGTATTGAATTATTATCGTGTATCTTAATAAAAATTATGTTCGCTCCTAACAATTATTTTTTACCATAAATTGTTGAGAAACGAGTTTATTTTAATAAGATAAACCATTTAAAAGAAAATAATAAATTGACTTATGATCATTTGTTCGATTCAAAAAGAGACTCTTCTTCATACGTCACAGCAACCGCGATAGCCGAGTTGTCATGCTCGCGGTGTTTTGCTACCACTCTTTCAGTCAAATCGTAAGTTCGAGTCCTGATTTTACTTAAGATCTACCATGCAAAAGGGTCTGTGTGCGTTAAATTTATCACGGCTTTAAATTTTCACAATATATTGATAAATAAGTTAGAGGAGAGTTAAATTCCACAGCTCTTTTTTTATCTTAAAATAATTTAAAGGCTGCGGTAGCCTAGTGGTTAAGGTCTCGAACTCGTAGACGGTGACTCTCGAGTTCGAGCTATAATACCAATGAAGGCTCCACGTATAGAGGGGCTGATGCACGTTAAATAGGCCGTGAAATGAAGTCCTCCCGTTTGCTTGGTGTGGTAGCTTAGAGAGGTGATGCCAGCTATGTTGTTGTCTTCGTCACTTGATCGAGAGGAGGTCCTTCGTCAATAACCCTAGTATTACCTCATAGAGAAACGTTAATAAACACTCGCTAATAGTAATGTATGTTTCTGGGTGTCTATTTTTGTCTGACACAATGGTATACCACCGTAACTAGTACGCGTTGTAATTTTAAATCACATCCAAATGACGAGATGGAGAATTGAGCTGGAACTCAACTCTAATGTTAACGTTAACTGACGTCAGAATTTAAAGCTGCGATAGATTTAATGCGCATCACTTCTTCTACCCAACGGTTTTTAGTGGAATTAGAATTCGAACACATTTCTTTCGAACTAAAATATAGCCTGCCTCGAGCTCAATGCTTTAGCTCCTCGATTACTGCCTCTTAGTCCAAGCGGCGCGATGTTTTGTGGAAAAATTTATGTACCATATGTGATGTAAAATATTTTCTTGCTTGATTGATTGTTTATTAATTTCTCACTTTAAAGCTACAAGAGAACTATTAAGTACGGACCTCATTTTAGTGGCAAAACCGACACCTGGACTGGCACCCAACTCACAAACTTTGCACATCACATCAACGAAGGGACTTTAAGGCCTCGACAGATTTAACAGGCAACAACCTTACTACGTGACGGATCTTTAGTAGCATCAGGACTTGAACCTGCAATCCGTCGGAAACAACCTCGATTATGGGCGTACCACCGTGACCACTCAGTCGCAAATGTTTACTTAAAAAGAAATACATTTTTATACAAATTAAAAAATAGAATAAAGTGTGGTAATAATATACACTGCTTCTTGTTACATGCCCTTTGTTCTAACTTCATTTTCAGGGAATGCTCTTTTTTCCTTGTCACCCAAATTTAAGACATAGTTCTTACTTTAAATTTAAGACATGTTTAAACACTTTCTAACGTATATTTACAGTTACAAACATGTTACCTTCCAACATTTGGAATGTAATAATTTAACCGTTACTAAAATAAGACCGCCCGAACTCCCCCTCAGGCAGTAATAAGACTTCGTGAAGCCGTTCATCGCACCCCGATCCCAAAGTTCTAATTTTAGCAATGTACCGCTTGTCACCAGATTCCGTCAGAGAGATACGGGCGTTATGCGAATACCGACTTCACTGTACCAGACCGCGTAGTAGACGTATTACCGCATTGTTGGCTTTTATCATGGTGAGTTACGAAAAAAAATGTCCCATGCCAGCCCAATCCCTCTACAGGTAAGTGATTTTTAAATCAGATGTAGATACGTAACTTGAAACAATCAGGATCGTATGGTAATAAGCGACTGAAATGTGTGTATTTAGAACACGTTTTATCAGTGAGTGAATACATTTACAATTGAAAAAATCGTGATGAATGCTTGGTTGAACTTTTTCCCTCGTCTCTGGTAGATATCGCGGTTTGATTTTACTTCTAATAAGCCTTACGGAGGATAATGAAGTCCTCTTTTTGGTACTGTTAATGTTTCTTGGTTTAAATTTCAAACGTGACGACTTGATTAGTAGTAAGTCTATTATTGGTTATTTAGAGTCGGAATTCGTTACAGCAAGTCCTAGTTTAATGAGGAAATAGAAACGAAATAATCATTTCATATTACGATTGTCTATAATAAAGAATTTGTATTTAAGATTTCCTATTCTGTATAAATAATCTCCCATCTTGAATTAATAAGTTTGCTCAGATATTTAGTACATTTTTTTAATTATTACTTTCAATCCGGAAACAATTGTGTTATTTTATAAAAATAAAATACATCCTAAAGAAAGGGGGAAATTAAGTAAGGTTAGAGGAAACCTATATGATAACCAATCTACTACTTTGTACACCTTGATTTATTGCCAACTTGGCGAATTACTATCCTCATGTTGGCTAGAAATCCAATGTAGACAAACGAGATGTTGGTGCATATTTTTTTGCTTCGTGCACTAATTAACTTGGATTTTACTAAGATCAGTAAAAATTTAGTAATCCTTTTAGTAATCTAGCTATATAAATTTTAAGATCTCAGAAAATTGAACTTCTTAAAACTCTTGAAAAAATAAAATAAAACGAAGATGCCCTTCTTTGTAATTGTTTTAAATGCATTTCATAGTAATGGAATAATATCGCAGATTTGAATCAGATGAAAGAAGTGATTAAAACGGTACTTATGTTGATTAAGTGTTTAAGTTGTAATACCTAAGACCCATTACTAAACTTTCGATTATATTCAAAAATATTCTTATAATTATTGAAATTGCATTTTTTCATTACCATTTTAAGTGAGTAAAAGTACATAAGCATGGATAAATTTTTACTAGAGTTAAAACTGTTCTTTGAAAAAATAAGGTTAGATAATATGCAACCATGTTTAAATTAATTTTCGGGTACAATTGGAAATTGGTATGGTTTGAACAAGAGTAAAAAAAAAATAGGCTTTGGAAGACATACCTCGGAAAATATCAGCTGTAAGTTCATGACAATTAATCGGAATCAAGAGGCTTTTCGCAGGTAAACCTCTTGTTGCTTTTGTTTATTCAAAACTAATCTCCGTATCTCTTGACTCATTCAAAATGGTAAAATTTGTCTTTTGTGTGTTTTCTAGCACTGTATACAACCTAAAAAATAAATCAAAAACTTAGATTTGATAAGATGTCACTGGTTGATAAGGCTTTTTTACCACTGCTCCAATTGCCTGCTCCCCCCCCCCCCAACTCAAAAATCTGTTAACTACAACCAGTACGTCTCGTAATTTTAACTCACGATCAGATGACGAAGTCGTCCCATAAACTTTGGGACCTCTTTCTTTACATTCAGTATTGTTATGAGTTTCACTAACAAAATATGCTTCGTGATGTCTGGCTTTATTATATTTAATTCTATATCTATCTTGATCACGCTTCATGTAGAAGTGACCACCGTACCCGAGTGGTCATGGTGGCAATTTCGTGATAAGCAATATTCAAATCAAGTATTGGTTACACCAGGGGCGAGCTATTGTTTTGACTTGAAAATACCAGATACCACAGAATCACATCTTTTTAACATAACTGCATTCATTAATTAACTTTGCATCACAGAAAGTATATAAACAGTTCCATAACAATCAATAAATATGTTAAATAAAAAGGCAGTTGTATTCAATTTATTTATTGTCATAACTTCATATCTATAGCTACAAACACATTTAGTTTTAGAATCAGTTGAAGGAGACAAATGTATCCTATCACACTATTTTACCATTTTTCTTTTAATATCGCGAGTGAGATTGCTTGTTGAAATTCTCATCGCAGCAGTGGCGTAACGGAGATATATTGCCCCCCCCCCGCCCCTGCAAAGTCGGATTTTGCCTTTAATATTTTATAAAGCGGTTAAATACGTACTAGGTGTCAGTGAGGCTTTGGGCCCCTAGAATCCTGCCCTCCCCACCGCAATGCGGGTGTATGTTAAGCCACTGTATCGCCGCCTGCAAGTTTATTGAACCAATTTGCACCTATATTTACTCTTGTTGATCTCCATGTAAGAAAAACTTATCTCGCAAATACTATACACACGCCGACTCAAATATAAAGAACATTTTCTCTGTTTTGGGGTTTTCTGACTACTTTGGCGGGCCACTGTTTGTCCGCCTCTGAGTAACACCAAAGATCCATCTTAAGGTGAATAATGACGATTGTTACTCTTCAAATAGAATTAAGTTTTTGAAACCTCTTTCTGGGTTATTTAAGTCTGGTTAAGATACTCTCACAAAAATCGTCTCCACCACTTATTTATAGTTTAAAGCTATATATATATATATATATATATATATATAACGCAACATTAGAAAAACCAACCACTTACAAAATGGTTTTTTTGGTCCAGTCGTGAAAGCAATAGCGATTGGAAATGGCTGCCAAGTTCCTGGCGTTTTAAAAGAATAACTGAATTAATTAAATAAGGAATTCAATTGGATAAAGATATGTGAAAATTCTTGCTGAATGACCTGGTGGGGGTGTTCACGATGATGAATGAAATGCGTGACCTTTCGCAGAGCATGAAGATTTACAACACGCACTAGAACAACTAGCAGCAGAAAATGGATGATTTTTCCTCGTTATGTCACTTTCCTTGCTTTTCTACGAGTCAGAAAGAAAATATGTCTGAAAGCTTCAGGATTTAAGATAAAATATAGAGGAATAGTGACCGAAAAATTCCTCTCACAATAAAGGTGATAAAAAAATTCAACAGGGCTTATTAGCCTCAATTGAAGATGTTTAACAATAGCGCAAATTATTACGAAAAGCACTTTATACTCAAGATGAAACAGCAAATTTTATAATAAACTGACTTTGTGTGTGTGAATATACTTCTGTTTTTTAACAAGAAACATGTTTCATGCAGGCTTACTCGATTAAATATTACTTCACGAGAGAGCATGACAAGTTTTGCTTTTAAAAAATTCTTTCATGGACGGAACTTAAAAGTTTTTCTATATTAAATATTTCGGTATTTACGTATTATACCGTCGAGCAATTCTTGTCAAACATTTTTTTATCCTACGTCCATCTTAGGCATTTTACCAAACATAAAAAAAAATTAAAAATTGAGAGCGAAAATTCCAATCGAACTGTCCATCGGAAACGAGTCGTTTTTAAGATAGCGATGGGTTTCTATTCCCGTAAACCCTATATAGTATCTTTGTGATTATTATTTAGTTCATAGTATCCATCATTTTCCATTCACATTTTTGCAATCATTCATACTTGCAAGCTTGGATTTTTCCCTCTCGTCAGTTGCTTCTAGAGCAACTAGTGGCTTCCCAAAATGAAACAACAAATAACTTCACAGAAGTTAGTCGAAAAAACAGTCATTGCCGCATTACAGTACAAGATTCTCATAACTAGCCCACGATTTTGCATGTCACAGGGATACTTGTCACATTTCCTGAGCCAGCACTCCTATACTGTAAGCCAAAAGGTACTGCTACAATTCTCGAAAGTTGAGCGCCTAAAGTACTTCCCCACTAGGACATGCTTGTGCCCTCTTTTCGTGCCATGCAACCAGGTGAGGAATTAGTTCCTGTTATTATAGATTGTCTACTGATTATTCAGTGGTGTAACGTACTTCACCGCATCGTGCGGGGGTGAGGAATCTAGAAGACCTGACGGACGTCAAGTACGTACTCTTCAGGGGCGTAGCTACCACTATATCAGCCGTATCAGTGATACCCCCCCCCAAGCTACAGGAGTCTCAAGATATGTAATTACAGTGACACTAACAGGGTTCCCATATCTAAAAAAGGGCCCTGAAAGATTCTTCAAACAGGGCCCCCTCAGAGCTAGCTACGCCAGTGGTACCCTTAGTAAGATCTGGCTTGGGGCCCCAAAACTGACTTTCGCAGGGAGGCCCTAATATTCTCTGTTACACCACTGCGATTATTGAAAATGACTGATAGCAAATGGTTCTTTTTACTTACAACTTTTTCGTTGTTTTTAAAAAACTAGACAAACACATATAAATTTGGTGATATAAATTTGCCAATATTTTAAATGCGGCTCATTTTTGATAAATAATTCCGTTGCAGTACTTTCTCTGCACGTTAATACCTTTCCAACGGTCACACATTAGTCAAATTCTGTGGGGAATACTTCTCGCGTCAGTTAAATGCAACATATAGCGAATTAAGAAAAACACACTAAGTTATTCCCATCCTCGCAACAAATTTCGAAGAAGTATTGATTATACTATTTGCATCTGATTATTACAAAAAAGGAGAAAAAGCAGTCACCTCATTGAACACAGCCAATGGGAAATATCTCGGAATGTAGATTTTCGCTTCCTCAAATGTTAATTTTTAATTAGCTACTGTGTGCTAGAATAAACTTTTTCGAATATCTTTAAATTTGTTTTTTGTAATTACAATTGTTGATGTGAAAAAGTATTCCTTTATTTCATTTACTCTGTGAAGTTCACATCATTAAGAAGGAAGCTAGAATATTGACCTCAGTTTTTCGGGAGCCAGTAATTCTGCAAAGCTCTTAATTGGTTAATGTTTCGACATTGCAGGGAGTTATTTTATGGGTATATATGCAAACTATTATTACTGAACAATTTGAGTTTAAGTTCTTCTAATAACAAACGGGAAAAAAGTTATGTTATGGAAGAGCGAATGGTAATCAAAAAAATTCTCAAAATAAAATTTAAAGTTCATTTTAATCAAGTAAACTATTTTGATAAAACAAAATCTCTTGGGTAATTTATTTTATCACTATGCTCAGTTATCGAAATTTTAATTTACACACTTTAACAGGAAAAACCAATCAAAAGTTTTGGTTTCAGATAAAAATGTGAAACACTAAAAGGAGCTCTCGTGCTACTCTCATAGTATACACTGTTTAATCTGCTTTTTACTGCATAAAATTTCTTAAAAATCATAAGCAACGTATGCATAGTTTCTCTTTTTAAATTTCAGCATATGCACCCATAATAAATGTATTTTTATAGTAACATTGTTCCCATGCAAAATTTATTTGTTTACAGTATACATTAATATAAAATTCACAAATATGAAGGAAAAAATCGAGAAAGAAAATTAAATATTTTTTTAGTATATAAATAAATATAAAGAGAACATTAAAATATTAGATTATTTATCATAAATTAGTTTGTTAGTATTTTAAACAAGCATGTAAACAGCTATTCCTGGAAATGATGGCCAATAATGTGTGTTTCCCTGGATTTTTATTAATATATACAATACGAGAGACAATATAAATTCTTTTCACAGATTTACAAGTTTGTATAACCAGTTGTCACATAATCAATTTCCAGTTCTTCTCTACCAGGAACGTTTCATATTAAACCGTATTTAATCATGGTTGACTCCATTACTTTTAAGTACTGTGGACCTTCTTTAACTCTTTGTAGTTCAGTGATCATGGTTGCAAACTCGTGGCTAGTATTGTATCTGTCAAGTCGTATGTTCAAGTCTTTATACCACTAATTCCTTTGTAGAGGGATTGAAGAACATTAAATTTGTCGAGGCAATATGGTGTGGATGTTTGGAGAGTGGGGTTCCAACTCCGGTTTCATCATCGTCACTTGAATTACGAAGTATTCGCTTAATAATTCTCAAATAGCCTGTAATGCCAAGTTAACCCTTTCACAATTAAGGGAAACATTCAACTCCTTTTAAATGGGTGACTGTCAAATTTCATTATAAACTTATCTTCTTTTACATATAGAATGTCAAAATAGAACGCACGCTAACCGCAATTACCTAAGCGAGAACGCTGAGAAAAGAGCTGTCTTATCAATTGACGCCAATTGTAAAACTTCACGGGCTATAATCTGTTTTTATTTCAGTCTATATTGTGTCGTGCCTCGGGACGTCCTAAGGTTTCTTGAGGCCCTGGGCCCCTACACAAATGCAGGCCCCCACCTATGACCCTTAAAAGAAGACGGTACATAGCATACGATGTCAAATACTCGTACAAACAATAACCCGAATCAAACAAATGTGCAAGACTTACAATCGCACAAACTGGCTCCATCGACTGCCGCCTTTTGACTGAATGAGTAATGATGGTATATGGTGGTAGGCCTAGTCTGTGTACATGAAATACGATCATGATATGTAGCCAGTTGACACATCGTCCAAAATTCCCAGTTTTTTGGGATAATACAACTGGAAAAAAACATTTGTCCTTTGAAATTATTCCAATCATGATCTTATTAAGGCTGAGTCAAAACGAGACGAGGCCCTGGCCTTAAAACGTCCCTGGTCGTGCAATAATATATACGTTTCCTCACATGTTTTATGTTGTTTTAATAAGTATAATTTTTTGTGCAACAATAAAGTATATTTGAACAAATGAAGACAAATGCCTGATAATAACAATTCTATTTCCATAAAATTCGAAAGAAAAAAAAAAACCTACACATTGTTTTCTTATGATTTTTATTTATTTTATGTCTAAATAAAATAAATTAAAAATAGTAACATAGTAATATTTATTCTTAGCAACCATACGGTCTCGTAAGGGTTAATGTACAACCAATCGAGTAATGGATCAATAGTTGATAATCCAATTTTATAGAAGAATAAATCATTTTAAAATCCTGTCAACTTCAAGAATCTATAAGCACGTGTACACCTGATTAGTCATATGAATAACTTGGTTTCAAACTCGCGAGGACCCATTTTAAGAGAAAAAGTCATTTTCATTGCAGGGAGAAGCTTAGATTATGAACCAATTCGTAATCTTTAATTATTAAGAGGCAAAACTAAA
>BMAO01002165.1:0-25716 GCA_019973975.1 Trichonephila clavata | reverse complement strand
ATTTCTAATACTCTATATTATGTAAATCGTTTATTATTGTCTAGCTCTGATACTTTTAGAAATACTGTTTACATGTGATTATACAAAAATCTTAATGAAAACTTTCGAAATGTCGTACAAATTTATTCCCAAATGCACACCAAAATCATATTGATACATTTCCACATTATAGTTATGATCAATTTTGATATTTTGTAATGAATAAAAGTTAAAAGTTCTTCAAAAATTGATACAGATTTTGAGAAAATTGATGTAAATATTACAAAATATCACGTTATACACAAAAACTCAAAAATGCTATGTATGTATTTTCTGAGCAATTTAAGACAGATTTCTTTCCTATGTAAAATAAGAAAATACTAATGTGTAATAAAATGGGACAAATACATGTTGTTATTCATTATTTTTGTGATAAAGTAACTTTTTACATTAAAAATGCAAGTTTCTCAAAACGATATTTTTGAAACTGCGCGTACCTTTTTCTCATAACCAAATGAATGGATGCACATGCAACTTGGACTGAACAAAACTGATATGTGTGTGTAAATATGTATACTGAAGTGAGCTTTTATTAATTTTCCCAAAATATTTTGTAACAAAACAGTTATCATGAAAAAAAATGACAATTTTCAAAAAATTCATAGTGATACTTTTATGTTGCATGTTATTTTGAAAAAAAAAACTCAACAATATATTTTAAAAAGCTCACTTCAGTATAAATATAAAAGTCTTATTAATATACAGACAAAATTTGAAGTCTATATTTAACAGTTTCTGAGAAAAAGGTACATAAAAATGCTCAATTTATATATATATATATATATAATAAAACGCTTTTTTTTAAAATACAGTAATTCTACGACTAACGCTACATCGACTTATACTACCTCGACTTGTGCTACCTCGACTTATACACGAACCCGGAGTTAAGTAATTTTCAATTCTCGTCGATTTGTATTTTGTATGAGGCTACACTACTCGATTGGTTGATGAAATCGGTAATGTGATTGAAGAAGTTGTCAATTTTGTCAGCCAAATAAATTTAGAAGTGAATACTGAGGAGGTTCAAGAACTGTTGGGTTTCCACAATCAGGAGCTGACAATGGATGAGCTCATAGAAATGCATGAGCAAGAAAGACGTTGAAGAACTTGAGTCTTTAGAACCAGTTCATTCAGAAGGTCTAATGACGGTGTTGGGAATTTGACAGAAAACTCAGTTTAATCAGAAAGGGGTTACACATTTTGTAGAAAATATAGACTCCAACGAAAATAGTATATTTGCAACACAAAAAACAAGAAATAAAATTTTTTTCTATGCTACGAGGAAATTTTGCGGGAGGAAAAATATTTGAGCTAGTAGACTACTTTTATGAAACCTTCTGCATCAAAATAACTTTGGTTTGCGATTTTGTATTTGTGTTATCTAAGATTTTATTAAAAATTTTTTTTTCTAAATTATTAATTTCTTTCGTCTCTGTCACCAACTAAAAATAGCTTATATGTATTTATATGCAAAATTATACCACGATTTACGCGAATTCGACTTACGCTATTATCACACAGTCCAACCTATCGCGTAAATTCAGGGAGTATTACTGTTCGACCACAAGCTGCTAATCTTGATAGGGGTGTTTATTTGATCCACCGACCTACCGTTCCGTAGCATGTCTTAGACGACTGAGACGAAAGGAATACCTATTCGGGCCAGTCATTAAGGGCTTTTATTCCTGTTCTTTGTGTTGTTTGCGACTTGCAGTAAGAGGCACCGCAGCATATCCTCTTCCTAAAGAAGAAAATTGTTTTCATGTTTGACTTTCTGAACGATACTGAGAGAAGGTTTTTTTTGTTGCCAATTACTGCAATTGCTCTACATCTCCAATAGGTCTGAGTGTCGTTGGAACGTTTTTCGTAGACGTTGTGGCAATTTCTTCTGGAGATGGTGGGTCTAGTTGGCGTGTGCGCCGTTGCCGTTTTGAATCATTAATCATAATTTATTAAGAATGACTTACAAGGGGAGGGCAAGACTGAAGAAATTCATTTTGGGAAGAGACTTGGTACAATAGTAGTACTCTATTAGGGTGTTCAATCCTCAATGTATTAGCACCGAATGGCCAGTCAATTCGGAGAAAATAGCCTTCCAAATTCCTGCTTAGCTTATATACAATTAAGTTTTGCTTTCTTCCAGCGACGCAGCAGCATGCTTGGTAAAGTATTTGATTACCACACGGTCGGCCTCGATTCGAGTCACGGGATTCGTTTTTTTTTTCTGTTATTTTTTAAATTCATTTAATTTTTTGTACAATTAAATAAATTGATTGATTAAATATTAGATAATATTTTTGTAATTATTTTGGTATTTTATAAAGTAAAATAATTAGTGTAATTATATAAATATTTATATTATAATTTATAAATATATTTTTGTATTAATAAATAATATTTATAATAAAATATATAGTAAATTTTAAATGATGTTTTATATAAAAATTAGTTACAAATAATTTTATAACGTGACATGCAATATATTATAAATAAAATATTATATATAATATAATATAATCTATACACGAAATTATTATTATTATTATGAAATTAAATATTTCATAATTAATATAAAATTAATATATGTCTTTTTATATATTATTAATTTAATTATTTTATAACTATATAAATATTTAAAAATTATTTAAAAATATTATTTGAAAAATAACTTTTTTAAATTTAAAAAATAATTAAATGAATTGGAAAAAAAATGATCGCGTGATTCGAACCCTATTTGCAAAGTAAATGAGTTTATCTAAAAAGAACTTATTAAATATTTTATATAATTATAAAATAATTAAATTAGTAATATATAAAAGACATTATTTTTATAATAATTATAAAATATACTTAATTTAATAATAATAATATATTTTATAGATTATGCTATATTATATATAATATTTTATTTATAAAATAACAAAATAATTACATAAAATATTATTTTATTTTTTATAAATCAATTTATTTGATTATACGAAAAATTAAATGAATTTAAAAACTAACAGAAAAAAAACGAATCCCGTGACTCGAATCGAGGCCGACCGTGTGGTAATCAAATACTTTACCAAGCATGCTGCTGCGTCACTGGAAGAAAGCAAAACTTAATTGTATATAAGCTAAGCAGGAATTTGGAAGGCTATTTTCTCCAAATTGACTGGCCATTCGGCGCTAATACATTGAGGGTTGAACACCCTAATGGAGTACTATTATTATACCAAATCTCGTCCCAAAATGAATTTCCTTAATTGTTCCTTCCCTTTGTTAGTTAGACTCTCAATAAAATGAATACATAGCCAACCAGTATCGTTAGGCTGTATTGCCATCTAGCGTTCAATTCCTGGGTCACCATTTCGGCGATAAGCTGTTGGTGACAAAGGGGTGGAAGATCTGTAGTAACCTTGAGTGTTGCTTAGGTAAAGTGTTATTTGAATTGGGCACCTTCGGGTCCGAAGTGCATGTCTTAGCTTAGATGCCTTAGACGAATGGAATCCCTGTTCTGACCAGTCGTTAAGGGCTTTTATTCCTGCCTTTGTTATTTGCAACTTTCAGAAGGAGACAGTGCTGAAACTGTGTATAATGCAGATTAATGTTTAGAGTGAACCAAAAGTCTTGTCCTTATTATAAAAATTCATTACAAAATAATCGTTTAATTTAAAACTGTAATTTTTGTACTATTAGATTAGGGTAGTTAAAGTAGATTTTTGTGTGTGCAGTAAATGGCGCGAATGCTTTTTCAAGAATGACTTGGGGGAACATTTATAAGAAAGATATATTTTTAACTAAAATGTCAAATATTCAAGAGAAAGCCCAATGTGTGCTTTGGTTTCATGATACGAAATTGCCCATTAATTTTCAGCAGAAGCTTTGACATTGCACTTCTGTTTGAACCATACAACTACATAAACAAATTACACAGTCGCCATGTCGCTTGAGTATTGCCAACGCCGCAGTACGAATATACCAACTCAAAGCCATTACGTGTAATATGGTTATTTGCGTAAATGTGTTTATATTTTTCTTATAGCCCATATTTGCCAAAATTATCCTATATACTCAAACATTGCATACAAAATGTTTATAACTATTATTTTTTGTAGGAATTTATGTATAAAGTTCAGTTAAAGGGAATACAGATTAGAATAAGGTCAACTATAAATATATTAGTACAGTATAACGGCAAATATATACACTAATATAGTTAAGCAACTAAATAGATTTTGTTGGGCATGTATATTAATTTAATTTTATTCCATAACTATACTATCGATTCATTATTTTATTAAAAACATTGATGCACATGAAAAAACATTACAAAAATTGAATTTTTAAATCTAATCTGAGTTTTACTCATAATTACAAAGTAATTTTTACTGTGAATGGCCACATGAAAATAAATAAAGAAAATTAATAATTTTAATAAAGTTCGAAAACTCTTACTACAATCCTTAAATTCTTCTTTTTCATAAAATGTTGACGACAACCAATTGTAGTGCCATGCTCAGGTATAGATATTAATATAGTTATTTATTTCCATCTGATTATTTTTTTTGAAGCCATTAAGTTTATTATGTAGTACTTAATAAAATAATTTTTCAGCTAACTTTCCTTTTCTGTAAGCTCTTTTTTTATTGTCTTTGATTTTTGTAAAAAATTATTCATTAGATTTGAAATCATAGGTAGTAAAACACACATGTATATATATATAATCGGGTACCTATGGCGCCTTGCATAATGCTATATACATGTCAGATGTCATAGGTGTACAATTAAAACCATTGAGTAAGGAATTTTTTACATTGATATTTATTTACTTATAAACATTTTTATAAGAACATTTAAGATAATATTTTTTTAACTATATACATTACAGGTAACAACAAGATATCAATCATTGGCATGGCCAAGTAATTTTAGCGCGTTTTTCACATGTTGTATTTTACAATAACGAAATTCAGGAAAATTTGTAGGAAAATTCGGGAAAACTATGGGAAAATTTAAATATGATTTGGCTCATCTAGGGCACAAATGCGACCAAATGCCGAAAACCCGAGGTCAATTGGTTGCTTATTGGCTGAGAAAGTAGTACGACAAAATATGGAACGAAGACGAAGACGAAATTTGTGTCCTAATAGCGCTTTTGTTCCACTACGTGAAAAACGCGCTAAAAATTTAAGATTATGATTCTCTCTCTCGCACTTCAAGAGTGCGATGTGCAAGTTCCGTTTCACTTCAAAAAATCATTTGTTTCTGTAAACATGATGACGCGTTTTAACACTTGCAGCTGCGCGATGAAAGCGAGGAAAACCGTCAAGAAACAGCTGGCAAAGACGAAGCTGAAATAACTCGTTTTTTTGTTACCAGCAGCAAGCATTGGATAAAAATAAGAAAGTAAACAAATTGATCAGAAAGCTTGAACTAGAAAGTGCCGAAGTTATGGGGTTCCTGTTGGCATAAACTTTGACATTAGGCTAAACAGAAGTACATTACACTCTTTCCTCAGCCGAAAAAGAAAATGTTTTTTTATTGAAGGTCAACTAATAAACATCGTTTTCGAAATGAAACGTAATTGGAAGATATTATTCAGAAATTTTTTGTTTGAAAAATAAAATAACTAAAGCGCGAGAATTTGTTGAAAAAAAAGAGAAAAGAAACTTCAATAAATTGCACTGAATGATACTCGAATGATTGAACAAGAATTTATTTAATTAGTAGATATTAAACATATACAAGTAATAACATAAAAAGTAAAGTAAAAAAAACTAATATAGACTATCTAAAGTAAATTTATTATCTTTTTCATGAAAGTTCTAGTAAAGTAATGTTAATAATCTATATATGTCTATTGTATTATTTTGGATAGGAGCCTATGTGTTTCACTAACTATTTTCTAATACTTGAAAACGCACAGTTATAAATAGGAATATCAATCTAAATTATTTAAATAAACTTATTTTGGTTTTTATAAATTTAAATAGCTTTAATTTTATTTCAAAATTCTATGAGTTGAAAATCTATTAAACAATAAGGGAGTACAGATATGATTAATTTAATTTATAACAACTTAGATCATTTGATCAGAAATTGGCATTTTGTGTTCGATAAGAATACTTAACAGTGTTAATAATTTTGATAAAAGAACTATATTCAGGCTTATTGTAGGATGGGTAAATGCCAACCGGCTTTTATCCCGAGTGCAGTTAGCTTCGTTAGAATTGTAAAGAGAACAACAAGTGTAGGGTTTGTGTATAATGGAGCAAGAGACATATGCTGGCAAAGCTTTTTGCAGTAAAGCGCAAAAGTACGCTTTGACTGGTTCAGCTCAGAATCTCCGCTTTGTCTGAGTTACATGCCAAAAGAACAATGACAAAAAGTGTAGTTCATTTTTGACAACAAAGGACATGATAGAAAAAATGGTGAGTGCAAACGAGCATATACACCAATGGAAGAAGTAAATTAGATTGGAATATAGATAATCGTTTTTCTACTTTTCGATATCTAGTTTTTATACTTAATAGTTAAATGAGAATGGTGACGCCCAGAAAAAAATGAAAATTGCAGTGTAGATATAGCTTCTTTAATAATGAAAAGGATCCGGAGTTTACAACTATTCCGCCCTGGACAAATACTGTATAAGAAATCAGCGATTTCCTCAAAGTCTGACTACTCTGTAGGCAATGGAAACCAAATAGTGGGACGTTTTACTGTAGCAGAACTGTGTTGTTGCTGAGATTCCTGGTTGTCACCAAAAAAGACAGATGTAGCAAGTAGATTAAGGACGCTCCCTAGCTAATATTAACCAAATCAACAAGAACTTTAACCTCCCATTGATCTCAAGTGTGGCAGTATATAGCTATCTTTAAGAGGATTTTCATTAACCTAGCATCATTGACATCTGTTTGCGATGGTGTCGGATTTGACCTACATGTATGATAGGATGGTATTTAATAGTGGGTTTTGACGAGTCTTGCTTTTGTTTCAGTAGAGACAATCCCATGCACGAGTATAACGTCGACGTACTCGTAGTTCCATGTCCAATCCCTTTGCAACAGTGGACCACACAGGATGCGACAAAGCAGCATTATCGTTTGGAGTGCAATCACCAACTGTTGCTAGTACGTAGGTGGATCCAAAAAAGGTTACAAGTCAAATAAAAAATATTTATTATTAATAAACAGAAAATGCAAAAGAGAGTTTAGAGGTATACGTGCCTATTACATTTGACATAATTACCAAGTCTATTTAGACATTTATCAGAACGCAGGACCAAATTGTCTAACCCGTCTTCGGGGAAATCAAGTCCCAGTCCATTGAACCAGGTTTCGATGGATGTTTTCACAGAACTGTCTTGGAATATCGCAGCACATAAGAAATGGTATGTTGTACGCTACCACAGCTCAGTCCCAGCTCTGACGAGATATTACGCTGAGGTACTCGTCGATCATTATGAATCATTTCTTCAATTCGTGCCGTGTTGGTTTCTGTCGTTGAAGAACTTGGCTGGCAGCTTCCAGTCATATTGAGGTTTTCGACGTCCTGTCAGCTTGATTGAAAAGAGTGACACAATTTCGCTGCATGTTGTCTGCTCATTGCAGATGTGGGCATATTCTTTGCCCATAAAAATCTAATCATGGCTTGTACTTCCAAACGAGACCAATTTCCAAAGAGTCTTGCCGTTTCAATCGTCCTGAACCGTCTGGGAACTTTTGCTACCTACCCGCAAACCAGCTGTTTGACAAGTAGCGCCATTTGTCTCCACTCTGGGGAAGCAAAATTTCTCCACAATATGTAGTTTTCAAATGCTGCGGCTTGTAACCTTTTTTTTGGATCCATCCTTGTAGTAAATCGTTCGTATTGGTGATACTATGATTGCCGAACGATATATAAATAGCGTGCTATGCCCAATAGCGTAAGTCTTTTCTTCAGGGGTATTTAATGCCATTTATACCAGCAAGTTAACTCATAACCGCTGACGAATTATCACCCATCAAGCCTTGCATCTTACCTTATTGCCCTACTTTTTCTTATTTTCTCTAATTTTTAATCCGTCTCGAACATTTGGGATGTCATTGCTCGTCTTTGCGTGCTCTACTACCATTGCGCACTGAGAAAGAATAAAAGAAAAGGTTGTTAATGTTACGAAGGAATGCTTCTCTATATCCATTGCTGATGGAAAGCTAAGAAAAAAGCTGTTGCTTTTCCACTTGACTTTTTTATACTAAACCCCATCACAGTTAAAATACCTACACCATTAGTTTCTTTATGTTTTTTTAAAATTCTGATTTGTTGGACAACTAGTTATATCATGCGTCCTGTATTCCATCGCACGTGTCCTGTAGCCCCTTTTCAAGTTCAATGATCAAAGGTTGTTTTTATATCTTTTTAATATTTCAGAAATGTTAGCGTGTCCCTAATTATAGAAGCCAAGCCAGATTTTCATAGTTAAATTGTCGTGTATATAACATGGATTTTCTTCAGCCAAAATAGGAATATGGGACATCGACATGAGCGATAAACGATCAATATTGCTGATGTCCACACAAAATCCAATCGTTGGGGATCTTGACTTTCTCAGTTTTACATGGCGTTTCCGCTTAGTTACCGCGCCAGTAGCGTAACGTACACCTTCCCTAACCCCGTATCGCGGGAGGGGGGGGGAGGTATGATTCTAAGGGGCCCAAAGCATATGTTATGCTATGGTTTGGCAATCTTTTGTAATATCCGACTTGCGGCTCAAAACCTGACTTTGCTGGGGAGCCTAATATTCCCAGTTACGCCGTTGGACCGCGCCTCTGGTCTTTTATTGAAGAAGGATTAAACTTGTCTACAGTGACAAAATGGATGCAGCAGATGAAAATCTCACTTTCCTGGTCTTTGGTAAAAAGCCTCCAGTATATTTTTCAACGACTTCTTGTCTTTACTATAATATCCAAAATTTCATAACAGCCTGGTTTTTTGCATAATACAGGATCGAATATCTAAAAATATAGAGTTACTCACCCTCTCCCTACAAACCAATAATTGTCTATATGTCTAATTTTCCAAACACTTCTTTTCAAATGAAGCTATGAATACTTCTAAGCAACAGAAGCATTTTAATAAAATGCAGGTTAATGAAAAGAATAAAGGTTCATTTTCATTTCAAAGAAAATAAAATTTTAAAAGTGTTACTTGCATTAAATTGTTTAATGTCGGGCTCAAATATATATATAAAGGGGAAGGACTATATGGGCAGTCCATAATATTTCATTGTTAACCTCCTCAGATCCGAGACAAAAATAAAAGCTTGATATTTTGTAAGAGGTACTTTTACATTAGAGTGATTAAAACAGCTATTTAAGCTGTTTTAATCACTCTAATGTAAAAAAGAGCAATAATTTTTTTGTAATTTATAGAAGCTAGGGGAATGTATCACATTGAACATCTAGAACAAGAAGACACTACAATCAGAATTTTTTAAAAATATTAAGCAAGATTGAAGTAGTTAATTTAATCGTAGTCTTTAATCAGACAAAACATACAATTCATAAATTGAATCTGAAAATTAAGTTTATGGGCGTTTTAGATACATACTTTGGCAGTATTATTACAACAACATTATTTTTACTTTCGTGAAATGCCTTGAAACTATTTCTAGTGGTAAAGCATAGAAAAAGCTTGAAGTCTGTACATGGTACAGTTGTTAAGGCGAGCACTTCTCATTCCTGCACCTGATGAGTCCTATCCCCAACCATTTCAAGCATATGCCTAGCTTCTTTGTTACGAGCTGCTTGATGCAGAATGCAAGTTGTAATTCTGCGTTAACGGGTGAAAATAGAAAGAAAACATCTCAGAAATCGCTATCATGGACAGGTACTGTCATGTGTCGAATAAATGAGGAAATTATATGAGTTATTTCACTTTATATCTCATGTGGTACAACCGGTTCAAAATTTGTTTTTGCTTTTCAGCATTCACAAAAAATTATGAAACTACTGTATCACATGTGATACAAGGAGACCAAGGAGGTTAATCGCAATAGCAGGAAAACCTCACATACAATTAGTGATTAATAATTCCTGTTGGCAAGCAATCAAAGTGGTAACGAAAACTGTTTTCTTTCACAAGACACCATTGGATATCATAAAAAATTTCTCTAAGTAATAGTTCAGTGGAAAAGAGAATAAATAAAAGTGCTAAAGACGTTGAAATATCATTATGCGATTTCTTAAAGACATAATAAATCATCTCTATCAAATATCGAAACATTATTCTTGTCATACATTCGATTCATAGAGGATGAAAAATTTGTCAAGAGTTACTATATGATACAAATTTAGAACTCGACACAAAGGAGGATCGATATTTAATACCATTGACAAGTTTTATTCAAGGGAAAAATTTTCTATTCGAAGTATTTATCATTCTCTACTTGAATGCTCTCGAAATGATGGGGCATCGTTAGGGTTCCATATCACATTTGAAACAAGCCGCGGTAAATATACTTGCTGAACATTGTTATTCATCAACAGCATTTGGATGTAAAAATTCTGAATGAACACCTACATAACAACTTATTAAAAAACTCCACCATAGTTTAAAATATCACATAAGTTTTTTGATGTGTAACATCTTTCTCCTCGATTGCTGGAGATTTGTGGGAGTGATTTCGTGAAAAGGGACGGAAATGCGTAACAGGAAGTTGGGGAAGCGCGCTATTCAGTCAAGTTCTGTTTTTTCTCCTTCATTCGGAAAGGGCTGCGCCCCCATCCCCCAACCCCTGTGGTCTAGACCGTGGGATCTTTGTTTTTGTTTTCTCACTTTAGGATAAGAGAAGATGCTAAGTCCTTTAGGCAGAGGCATAGTTAGACAATGACGAACGTGTTTCGATACCTGACTTTGAATGATGCGTACAATTAAACGACCAGGCCACAGAGTAGCTGGTGTTGCTATCTACTGTAAATAGAACAACTCACATGTTGTGGCTCGACATATGGATATTACTTATCGTCCAACAAGGGGACTGGGTATTGTTAGTCAAGATATTGGGGACATGTGTGCAGCCGAATGCTTATTTGAAAATGGACAAAGAGTGATTTCGGTGGTCGTATACATTTCTCCGAATCAAACGGTTCAAAAAATTAAAGATTTCCTGCATTTTTTACATTTACCATATACGGAAGGTGGTTCTGTTCTTTTTTTAAAAAAACTATCACTCGCTTTCCATGATTTTGAGTGGTGATTTTAAAGTTAACTTCAGTTTGCTAGAAGCCGAGCCTCTCATAGCTTTTTTGAATGATGAACTCAAGCTCGAAATGAACACATATCGAAATGTTTCGACAACTAACAGTGGTATTGTTATTGACGCTATTTTTCAACGGTTTGTAAATACTTTGAAAACACAAGTATATGTGTCGTATTTTAGTTATAAATTATCATTACCGCTCTTCCCCAAATTGAATAATTATTTTTGATAAAAAAATTGCATTATTCTTTGTGTTAATTAAATAAAATTTTCATTAAAGATATAATTATTCCATAGAAAATTATTTCCAATCATACTCGATTCATTTTTTTCAGGATTTAAGTTGCTATTGCGAATTTACCACGATAACATGTCAGATGTTACACATCGTATGCGACTACTGTAAAGCTCGTTTCTTTTCTTTTCTTTTTTTTAACTTTTTACTAATTTAAAACTTTGTTTTTTGAAGTTTTTATTATATTTGATTATCATTTCAATACATTTATACTTGCGATTATTCATAGATAAGTGGACAGATAAATAGATGTGGATAATATGTAATATTATTATAATAATTGGTGAATGAACTATTATGGGAGTGTGGTTTTGTTTTTCTTATAAAAGGCGTGGTAGTTCAGAAAAGATGGGGAACATCTGTCTTAAGCAAATGAAGCTAAAAAGGCATCGTTTGTTAAACGCATGTAGGAATCGCATAAAAGGAATCTTGATGCACATGCGTGGATTTTTATTGCCTTCATGAACAGCCAGTAGTTAGCAGATCGCCGACAAGTGGGAAAATGTGACCACAAAAGCGCGGTCAATCTTTTAATTTAGAAAAATCGTATAAAATATTTTGTTAATTTATAGGGAACAGAAAATCATAAAAAAAATAACATCAAACAAGTATTATAAAAAAATTTTTTTTAGTCCTAATTTAGTTTTTTTACTAGCTGCACAAAGAAAAATTTAATTTTAGCTACTTTTAATATAAATATGTATATACATGTGACAGAATTACAACATTAAGTAACAAAAAAAAAAAACCCGATTTTTTGCTTGCAGATTTTATTTTTTCATTTTCTTTTCTATATATGGTGTTAGACTATTTTTTAAAATTTTTTGTTTGTTACTATTTATTCCTTAATCTAATTTAATTGTACTAAAAATTACTATAGTAAAAAAGGAGAATCACATCCTCAGAAATTAGGCCAACCCAAGTGGGATTCGAACACACGACCTTTGGATTAGAAGTCCAACGTGCTATCCATTGCACTACAGGGACACAAGAAACGATTTTCCCTTCTATATATGTTGGTGAACTATTATTTTTTGTTACTATTTATTCATTTTTTAATTTAATTAAGGAATTAATATTTGAAAAATTGTATTAACAGCAAGTGTCATCCACTATAAGATGCAGTATATGAAGGACTATAGCTGCTCGCCATCTCAAAAATTCTAATTTTACCTCTGACTAAGATAGAACAGTAAAGAGAAGTGCGTGGTAGTCCAAGGGAACTAATTTCGAGCAGATTAGTAGAAAATTTATGTGTATCTGAAGAACAGTATTTCTTGCCAGTATAATGTGGATATTTTTAACTTAACAATTATAATCAGGCTTACCATACGTGTCCAAGATTAGCCAGGGCAGTCTTGGTTATTTGGTGCTATCCGGATTAATGTCGGGATTTTGAGAATGCTATGACTGGTGGGAATTATTTTAGTTTAGGACCTACATAATTGGTATCATATTTTTAAGCAGTTTATTACGGTAGTGCATATTTAATGATATAATTTTGAAACTGGAAGATATTCTATTACAGGCAATAGAAGCAACTTAATTGATTTATGAACTCGAGGAAAGAAAAATCCGCAAATTTAAACCATGTCTTACCATTCTAAAAACAAATAGTGGTGCTCAAAGACAAAAATTCTTATTAAGTGTAAACAATTTTTATAATTTAAGAATCTAATACTTAGAGTACTGTTGAGAACCAATTTTGTGTGTGATATAGTTAATAAGAGATTTAACGAATAAAAATTTATGAGCTGAAGTTATCTGATTTTATATAGCAGAAAGTGTACAAGTTGTTAACAAAATTATAAATGACTAGCTTCATGGACCGGCGTTGCACGGGCTTCTTCAAGTGTGTAGTTTTTTGCCTTTGAAATTTCCTCTTCCCCTTTTAGTGTCAGCACTTCATGGTTGTGTGTGTGATTTCTATATCAATATCATTAAAAAATTTTTAATGACATTGGTGATTATAAACTATAAAATTTCGAGACTATGGGTGAAGTAAGTGAGTGAGTGATTGTGGGGTTTATTGGCTAAAGATCCAATATCGGCTATACTGCGCCAAACATTTGTTTTAAATAACATAAAATTTAGAAACACAGTTATAAAATTTTAAAATAATGAATTTAAAAGGTAAATCTGAAAGCTAATATACATTAAAATTGTATTAAATATTCATTTATAATTTTACACTATAAAAATCTAGAAAGTGAATTAAAAAAAACATCCAAGATAATTTAAAACATGACTCTAAATCTGAACACGATATATGTAGAACAAATTTAAAACATTTAGTTGAATTATTTTTTCCTATTCCTTAAATTCCTCCGGGGTCATGTATTGCTTGAGAGAGAAACCAGACTTTATACTTCAATCCATTAGGGATTCATCCAAGTCATAAAGAAGCATACCCTCACCCCCGAAGTGTAATGAAGTTACTTTTTTCAACTTATGTGGGTCCTTTTAATTTCAATGTCGGGGATTGGTTCTGTTGTGAACTTTTTACTATTTTTCCTACTTTGTTTTAAATTATTCGCAGCTTTAGACACTGAGGAAGTTCAACTATTGGATTTGACAGAGGCAATGCTATGTAATGGGACAGTTGGCTGAATTTCAATTGATAAAGATGAAACAGAGATATTTAGACTATTGCCAGGTGTAATAATAGAAATGGGTATGTGCTACCGAGATTCATTTGATATGGCTAGTATTACTGAAGATGTGGAAATAAATATATGAGCTTGAATTGATGAGGATGATGGGGATACAACTGGAATTGAGGATGTACTGGGCATATGATTAGCCGAAGATAAGGGTTTTAGACATTGTAAAGGTGGAAAAATTGCATTTGTTATTTTTGGATCTATTTGAGTAGTTGTGGATATATATAACTGTAGGCTTAGTAACTTGAACATATGTTTGAGATATCTGTGGGGCTATTAATTTACGGGCTTCTGGATAAGAAATATTTTTGTTTGTTTTCATTGCCTGTATCTGTTTTTCTATTTTCCATTTAGAGCATAATTTAAAATTTGATGGATGGGGCTGTGAACAGTTAATACATTTTGGCTCTAGACTGCAATTTGTGGAATTATGTCCGGCAGATGCACATCTAGCGCAAGTCCGCGGCAGGAAGTTTGTGAATGTCCGAACCTCTGGCACTTGAAACAGTGCTAAGGATTCGGAATGTGTGGCCAAATCTTACAGTTTAGGTATCCGGTTTAAATTGTTGTGAGTATTTTAGGTCTATTCAATGTTAAAAACAAATGTTTTGTTGGAATAACTGAAGCATCTTTTTTTATTGTTAACCTTCTACCATGAATTACACACTGATCAGTAAATCCATCAAGAATTTCAGCTTCAGAGGTAGTCAACAGATCAGGCTCAAAAATTACACCTCTGTAGGAATTAAGCTATTTTTACCGACTTATTGGTATCGGAAAACCGAGAGAAAAGATTTTGGCAAGTAAAAAAGGATTTCGTTTGTAGAGCAGAGCTAGTTTTGATTAGTGAATCCCCGGACATTAAGCGTTTTACAGATTTAGGTTCACCCCCTATTCCAATTAGTACTTTGTGAATAGTAAATGGCGATTTTTTAGACATACCATCGTTTCTCAACGAAATTATTAAATATCTACAATCAACACCAATTTCAGCAACATTTGTTTTGGGTAAAACGAGTCCTTTACCCTGCCAAAGCAGACTTAGACCCCTAGGCGCCTTAAAAACATTCATCCTGGCGTGCCTCCACCTACCACGGAGTTCAACAAGGTAGACAGTGTGCCAGTCAACCAACAATAACCAGACACAGCGCTTACCTAGAGTACAAACAGGAAATTCACTACAGCCTCAGGGGGACGATCCAAAGGGTAAACTCGACACACTTTATCCTTAACCCTATAGTAATGTCTTCGAAGAGACTTATCAACAGCCAAAGTGACAGGAGCGGGCTCACTGCTGCCTCCCGTGTACAATGAAACCAAAGGGAAAGGTAAAGGTATTCCCAGGACACCATTTTCCTACTTACGGGACGTTGCACTCGGCAAACAAGCGAGTTGGGAAACTGTTAGCAAGAAACACATAATAAATGTGCAATACAAAAATCAAAATAATAGGGAAAAGGAAACTAATTTAATGCAATACAAATTGAAAACCAAAATATGTTAATAATAATGGATAAGTAATCTAAGTAAAACAAATTTAATTTTAAACATACGCATATTTAATACATTTTAAAACTGTGATCTAGACCGTAAAGGAAAGAAAGGAGAAATTTATGACCAGGAAGAGGGTCGAAAATAGAGAAGGATCACTAGGGTACTTCGGGGGCGTGAGACCCGTATTTATCAAAGACAGTATAACCCTTGGGAAAAGGAAAAAATCACTAGGGCTCTTCAGGATTGGGACTCCTGTTCTCATCTAAAGAAGACGAGTCTCCTGAGGGGTTCAATCACGAGAAAAGTGGGGATTACGGAAGGCGGTAGATTTTCAGCATTCTCTTTTAAGCATCTGCTGAATGCTGCAATTTACTCCGAGATTTCTTGTGTTGTGCATTTTATGATATACTTTAAGCAAATGAACCATTTCTGTAAAAGACATGATGACAAAAAAATACAGCTGAATAAATAAAGTTTAATGTTTCCAGTAAAGTGTTCTGGGTCCTTAAGTAACTTGAAAAATACACACTAGACCAGATCCGACAAAATATTGTAAACCTACATATAATTCTATAAATTATGAAATTATTCTGCATTGTATTTCTTTTCTTTAAACAAAGGGGATAGATTATTATTTATGCAGCAAAATTCGATCGAATATTACATATTTAAGAAACTTTATGGTGCACTATTTTTGTATGACTCAAAAGTTTAGCAGAATATTCCAGATGAGAGAGATAAAGTCTTACATTCTTTGTACAGAAAAGATTAACGCTAAATTAACGGACATACATCTTTGTATGCTTAATAATGGTATACTTATACTCACTTATGCTTATATGCTTATACTATCTTTTTATGCTTATTACTCTCCCAACGAAACACACGCACGCACAATCTAAGCCGCACTATTTATCCAGAGTTAATGCTGTTGAAAATAGGGTGCGGCTTAGAATCGAAGGCAAAACATTTGTTGGAAGGAGGAAATTGAGTTTCCCCCCTTTGAAAAGGAAAAATGTAACCTTCGATGCATCGATAACTTATCCCATTCTACAGTTTATATCCAGTATTCAGGCTATCCTAAATATTTTTTTTCAATAGGGCTGCGCATTGGTATTTTAAACCTTTGAAGATCTAGTACATTCTCCAGGAGCTGGTATCACTTCTTAGCGCTGCACCATATAGGCGATATCAACTACAGCAAGCAATTTTTGACGCCCATTTTTCTCCACAGAGGGAGGCACCCGAGCTCTTGTCCATCCAAGCCAAACAGACACTCTAGGGATCTTTCACATGCCGCATAATCATACGACATGGCCGCTGTCTATTTTCTGCATCATGAAAATCCGCTGACTTGGGCCGGGGTTGAACCCGCAACCTTGGGTGCTGAAGGCCAGTGACAAACCAACCACGCCACCCAGCCGTTTCTACCCTAAATATCATTGTGTGCTCGTATCTTGAAATCTTTTTGTATACTCTCTTTTAATCACCTAAACATCAAAGATATCGGTAATAGCATCAAGATGAGTTCATTATGAAGAAAGTATTAAAAGGGAGGCAATTTTTTATATGCAGAAAAAAACGGAAACATAGCAGCTGGCATATATGAAACAAATATAAAAGGTATGACACACACAAAAGAGGCTGGTGCAATAAATCGTAATACTTACTGAATCAGTTATCCGTGACATTATCTCCTTCTAAGTAGTTCCCTTCAGCATTCAATACATCTGCATTAGGTGCCGCCATTGCTGGTAACAGTTCTTGAACTAAGTCTTTGGAAGGCCCTTCATGAAATTCTCCGTTTTCATCAGAAACTCTTCAAAAGAGATAAAATGGGTTCCCTTTGAGCAAAATTTACGTGTACGAAATAAAAATAGTTGCATGGAGCCAAATCAAGTGAATAAGATAGATTCCCTTTACAGTAATATTTTTGGTGGTCAGAAACTGCTTGCCAGATGCGCCACGTGAGCTGGTGCATTATCTTGGTGCAACAGCCATCCATCACTCCACAACTGTCACCAGTCCTTCCAAATTTTTCACGAAGTTGCGATGGATCTATACGCGACCTTTTATTAATAATCCTTTTGGGTATTCTTTGGGCCAGCAAAATTAGCCAATCTGCTCCTAAAAAGGAAACGTGATATGCAAATAACGTTTATTATATATATATTTCTTTTTCTCAAGTTATGAGAGTTAGTGAATTAGAAGTGAAGAGAATAGATAAGTGCGAAAGTTAGAAGTTTAGTGAATCAGAGGTGACAAGATAGTTACAAGGTGAAGATTAGCATAAGTGGTTGAAAAGATTTTGTGAAAGATTAAGGAAAAGAGTTGTCATTGATAAATTATATTGATTAAAAGACTGCCTAAGTTCAGATACTGTCAACTTCCTATTACGTTGATAAAAAAAGTATTAGCCTTTATCATAAAGGGGTTATTTTATGTATTCTCCCCAAACGCGACTCTCGTCTCTTCCGTCTGTTGCTCGACTGGATTATCCTATTTATAGTGTTAAGTTGATTTGTGTTTGAGTCGATTAAAGTGATAAATAAAATAATTGTAATTTATCATGTCGAGTGATCCTTTATTTCCTTCTACATCTTTAGCTGGGTCACAGGGTAGAAGGAAATTATGTTCGTTTTAAAGTCATTTGTGTACTTCAATGTAGTAGTACTGATTAACCATCTGACCGCTCAATCATTAGAATTTTATTGATGTCTAAGAAGACAGTTAACATTGCCTTGAATTTTGGGCCCAGCACGTTAATCATCTTCCGTACTGTCACTTCTTCCTGAAAACCCTCATGTCATTCAAACACACGTCATTCATAGTTGAAATGTTTCCGTGGCTGATTTCTTGATTTTCATTTGATGTTGATTCGTTGTGTGTGTTCAGTTTTTACATTAGACATTTTTTCCCGGCAAAATGCAGTTGCACGAGTTCTTTCAGTGATGCAATACTCCCTACTGGCGTGCTCAGTTTCAATCGAAACTGGCCATATGGATAGAGGAGGTGAATAGGATGATGTCACCAAAACAGTTGTTACCAATTCCACTTTTTTTCAAGATAACCCTTAGTCTCTTTTTTTTTTTTTGTGTTACACTTCGTACATTGATTGCTAAAACAAAATATGATTTTTGCTTGTAAATGTTCAAAAGTCTTTAATAATTCTTTTATATTCTTCTATAATGCATTCTTTTCGAAATGTTGCATAAAAATACACTGGATGGCACGGAAGGCGACTCAGTAAGGGAAAATGGCAACGCTGGCACAAATTCCGAAGTCAGCTGTGACAATGGAAGTGACGAATCATTTTCGAAACATGATACTAATGATTTGATTAATTATAGGCTTATGTATGCATCTCTGAAAGATTTAATAAAGGTAAAATAAATTAATTATTAATCTTATTATTTATCATTAAAATTTAAAAAAAACTCTTAGGTATCGGGCATTGAGGTGCCTTTTACACAGTTTTTTTTTTATTTTCTCTCAAAAACGTGCAGAGAATTGGGGTTGCGCCTTAGAACCAATGGTGGCTTAGATTCGAATAAATACGGTATAAAACAGGATAAGACAACTTTGTATCATCTGCGTATTCGGAAACGCCTTTATATAAAATCATATGATTCTAACATCTTACGATTAATCAAGACTATAAAGGGTTGAGATCTCGGGAGCGAACAAACAATAGTTTTGTAACTATGTTAAGGTATCCGACTACCCTAAAATTGTGAATTTTGCCAAAAATTGACAAATTTTTTATGATTTTATTTTATAGGCCATCTTATTAGCTTTATAAAAACAACAAGTTTATTATTTTCCGTTCGTTAGAAAAAAACTACAAGTGTTTTAGTAAAAACACAGATGCCATTATTTTAAGCAAGATGTCATACTTTAAAACGCGTTTTACTCGAAACGTGGTTTTTGAAAATGCTCAACACACACAGGGAAGGACATAGATTGCTCAAAAAGTTTTGAAAATAATTAACTGAAATTTTTTACGTATGTTCCGTATAAAAATACAAAAAGTTTAGTTCTTCATATATATATATATATATATATAAAATAGTGTTAGACCTTCAGATTTTTCAATCACTGTTTTATTACAAAATTTACAGTCCTCTTATATGAATATAACTGTTTTTTTTAAAGCAATTTCATATAGTAACTATGATAAAGTGCTCTAGCTTTTGTAAAAATTAAAATATGTCTTATCCTGAAAGTCATTTCAAAAATGAATAACGTAGCAATATATTAGAATGGAAAAATTGAAAATTTGTTCATAAACTTTTGGTGCAAAATGGACCACGTATTGCTATTTTTTTAAAAAAAATTTACCTACTTTTTACCATTTTCGTAATAATAATTTCTTTTTGTGTTATTAATTTTAGCATATTTTTCTTAAAATGTAATAATTAAATCTAAAAACAACACAAAAATCCCCATGCCTCAATTTTTTTAAAAAAGAGTTGTCGTGTTTTAGTAGTCGGATACCTTAAGTGTTCGCGTGTTTGTGCACTTGTATTTGAGTTGTACATTTTATGTCACCGTTTTACCTATTTCTTCTTCGATAAAATGTGGCTTTAAACGTCTACAAAATAAGGATTAAACGTTACCCCTCAACAACTGATACAGATTAATTATTTCAAGTAAAAATGCCATAAGTCAAGCCAAATTGTTTTATATATATATGTGTGTGTGTGTTTTCTTGTGTGGTCTAATAGAATATATATATCCAATTAGGGCATTAGTGAAAGTCATTTTTAAAAATAATTCACTTTATACCAGCGTTTCTCAAATTGTTGGGCACTTCCCTTTGAGGAGCATGGTATCCCTATGCGGGGGGAGGGGGGCGGTTAGCATATTGAAAAATCGAAAATAAAAGACTTAAAATAAGTATTAATAGACTGAAAGGAAGAAAAACAAAAACATTCTGACCTAATAAAAATTAAATACATATTTACCCTGATGTAATATAAATGTATCAGTATTGCGCAATTTTTTGGTAATTAATTCTAAAAACAAGTTAAATTATTACTAGTGCCTCCCATACGATTGTCATTTACAAAATTCGTCAAAGTGCATTTTTTTGTGCTTTCAATACGTTGTTATTGCATGGGGGGGGGGGAAGAGATGAAAACTATGATGGAAATTTTGGTCACAAATTTTGAAAGTTTCAGAATCACTACTTTATACATTGTACTCTTCACATGTGCATATTAATAGTGTTGACATTTAAATACACTGGTTGCGAAAGAAGAAAAAAAAAAAAAGCCGGGTTTTTTTCCCTCTTTAAAAAAAAAAGACTTGTACTAAGTCACTTTTTATTTATTTATCGCTAATTACGCAGATCGTAGAAAGGGTAGTTGGGAATTCAACCCAATGTTATGTTTTGGAAACTTACCACAGGTGAGAACACTTTCAGGTAGATGATACTCATTCATCGGGGAAGCTGCCAATGCCACGTCTGCAAAGAGTTGCTTCATCTTTTTTCTTCTTTTTCTTTTTTATTTCCAAACAATGTGTATTTTTGTACAACGGTCAATAACATTTTGAATGAAAAGTTTATCGTCAACCAATTATGTCAATACAACAGATATTAGATATATTTCTCCCTTCTTCATATAATAGTCTTACATTTCAGTTATAAAATGTTTTTGTTTTGCTTTTGTTTTCTAGTTATTTTACCAGGCTTATCTATATATTAATTTTGTTTTAATATCTTAGACCAATTAAAAGTTTGTTTCCTATTGAAAGCAATTGATTCGATAACAACTTTAAAGGCAAGGAAAAAATCTGAAACGCTACATATATGTATTATCTTCAGATGATTTGTGTTACATTTTGTTATAGTTCTAATTTAGTATAGGGAAAGTACACTCATGTCCATAAATGAAGGATAATGAAGTTCAGGCAAAGAAAGAGACAGAAGCAAAACAAATTTGACTTATTTGTAAAGTCTATTTATTAAACAAAAGGTAAAGAGAAAAAAAGATGCTATATGTTTGACATAATTAATAAAAATTGAGATTTTTACTCCCTGAAGCAAATTTTAATAAAGAACCTATTTATAAAAAACAGTATAACATGGTTAGTATGATGTTAATACGGAGTATGTCTCCCGGACGATGCAATACAGGCCTTACAACGCCTACGCATGCTGAGTATCTAACTATCAATCTGATCTTACTTTACTTTACTTTACTTACACGGGAGAATCAAGCCCACCCAAGGGGTTTCGAGCTGTGAATCGACCCTCCGAGATGTAACTTTATTAAAGAAAACAAAAAAGTGTACAAAGTGGTCCCGAAGGAGGGACCCTCCCCACAAAATTCTTGAGAAAAGGGGGGGGGGAAATACAGATGGAAAGCTTTACAATTTTGTATAACATTGCAAATACAAAAAAAAAAAAAAAAAAAAAAAAAAAAACACACACACACACACACACACAAAACACAAACACTGACGCTGTCTAACTAATGAGACAGGAAAGACATGAAAAAAGTAATAAGAGAAGCGAGGAAACCCCTCCTGAATGGGAGTTCGAGAAAGGGGAAGAAAAAGATAGCGGAGGTCCAGACATTTTTTTGTTTGTTATATTTTGGAAAGAGCAATAATGGCCGGAAGAACTGAAAGTTGAACCAATACACACCCTGATAGCAGAACTCGCAACAAAATTCCATTCCGCCATCCCAAACCATCCCAACCTGACGATCAACAATCAAAACGACTATAGAAACCTTCCCCCATCGACACATCGGATGCCACACAGAGCAACGACCTTGCAAAGCCGATTCTAACGAAAATCACTCCCCCCCCCTGCAAACGTTTTCGTTTCGAAACGAAACGAAGCAAGATCTGCCTTTTCCTCCTCTCTGGTCTTTCGACCACCACGTAAACTATCACCCTCCCATTCCCTGACTGCCGAAGCTATTTTTAGCTGAAGCGTTTCCAGTCCCCCGCTACTGGACTCTTTCTTCTATTTTCCTCCAACTTAGGTTGCCACAGCTAACTGTAGAAGAAGCCTAAATTTTATAGGCTGGCTCTTAGACGCACCATATATTTCAAGTCGGTTCAGGAGCGGCAGCAGAGTGGGATCCTGGAAGGCGTCCCAAAAGACGCAGGGGGGTGCCAAAGGGGAGGCACCATATCCAATGACCTCCCCTCTCCAAAAGCTTTGCACCCCAAGGCAATGAAAACAACAGAGAGGGAATGCAAACCAGTCATTCAAAAAAGAAGAAAGAGGGAGGGGAGGGAGACATTGGCCAAATGACGAGATCCAGCAAATGGCCGGGAGAAAACCAAATTAATTTTTTGAAATAAAAAATGAAAAATGAAAAGGAATAGCAAGAGGAAGGCCAAGAAACAGAAAAAAGGAGGGCTTAAGATAGCCTATCACAAATGGAATTTGAAATCACAAAGCAAGAAATTAATTTATTGTGGATAGTGCGATTATTAGTAACAGAGTTAACCCAAGGGGAAAGAGCATTTGGATTGGGATTAACAAGATGATGATCGGCAGTGAAGGGACAGTGGAAAACGTAATGGTCGGCGTCCCCGGGCGACCCACAAATGCAATTTGGAGAGGAAAGAAGATTGAACCTGCGCAAGTAAGCGGGGAAAGGGCCATGATTAGTTAGAAAATGGACCAGATATTTAGAAATTGGAGGAATGTTAAAGTTAGGATTTTTAAAAAAGCGTTTGACCCTAAGCCCCGTATTGCAATCATTCCAATAGGAGGTCCAAGACTCTAGGACAAATTTATTTAAGGAACTAGAGAGATAGGAGCGAGGAGCAGGGACCGAAAACACTTCACCATCATAAACAGCCTTTTTTGCACAAAAATCGGCGTAATCATTATAGATGTTATTGTTATGAGCTTTGACCCAGTAAAGATTGTAATAGTTCCGGAATTGAAACAATTTAAGTTTAATAGAATTGAGATAGCTAGGATCTTGGGGAATATTACACCACTCATCAAGCAATGCCCTCCGAAGTTCCGGTAGACAGGTGGGAGGGGGTTGACGGGCTGAAATTCGTCGGCCAAGCATATCCCACACATGCTCTATTGGATTCAAGTCTGGTGAGTATGCTGGCCAATCCATACGGGTGATATCCTCCGATTGAGGCATTCGTCTACAATGTTTGCATGGGGAGGACGGGTGTTGTCATCCATAAACAGAAATTCAGCACCCATGGCGCCCCGAAACAAACGTACATGTTGTTCCAGAAGGACATCCCGATAGATGTGGCCTGTCATCGTTACACTCTGAACATGCAGGTCAGTTCTGGAACCAAGAATAATTCCTCTCCAAACGAGCCATCCTGCTTCACCGTAACGGTGTCATTTAATGGTGTTCTCTTGGTGGTAACGGGTACCTGGCGCTCTCCATATGAAAGTCCGGCGAGAATCAGACTGCAAACTAAATCTGGACTCGTCGGAAAACATCACACAAGACCACTGTTGAGGTGTCCACAATGCATGCTCTCTACTCTAGGTTAGTCGCAGGCGACAGTGAGTTGCGGTAAGGGGGAACACACCTGACAGGCCTACGAGCATATAGACCAATGTGCCCTAAGCGTCTGTACACGGTCTGCCTTGAAACTGTCGTACCGGTAGCTGAAGAGAGCTGGCGAGACAGGTTTGATGCTGTGCTCCGTCTGTTTCTTTTGGCAGTAACTGCCAAATACCGGTCCTCATTCGGCGTTGTAACTCGGGGGTGACCTGTGCTGTAACATCTACTCACATTACCATGATCTTGGAACCGTTGCCAAAGCCTGGAGATGACACTCTGGGCGATTCCAAGTTCCTCGACTGCTTCCAGCTGGGTACGCCTAGATTCCAGACGTCCGATAATTCTACCACGTAAAAAAATCATCCAAATGCATCCTTTGTGTCATAACTATGCGGTTATTGTACTGAAAGGCTTTAAAACGCTTGTGAACAATTTTACTTCTTTGCCACCATTCCTTATATACCCCTCTCTTACACTCTCGTCATTGTGATGTACTATCCGTGCCATCTGGTGGTTTCCTGTAATTTGCATATTCTTCAAGATGTGTGTGATAATTCTACAGGTGAAATTTTTATTTTAGAGTTTTAATTTCTGTGTGATTCTGAATTATCCTTAATTTATGGACATGAGTGTACATGAAGCTGTAGCGATATCATCTATATAAGCCAGTAACAACCTCCACATCATTTTGGTGTAGTGGTTAAGTTATACGTTTTTGGATCCAAAGGTCCTGGGTTCTGTCCTCCGGATAAGCGCACCACTTCATTGGTGACCCTGGCTACGCTAAGAAACCTTCTGACCTGTCGTGGAGCCTTCTATCCGCAAAAAGAGCAACCAATAACTCGTCAAAATCCCTTGACGCAGCCAACTCGTCATTGACGCAGCTAACAAAGTCGTCTAACTCACCTGACGCAACTCCTCCAACTAATTGCTTGCATGATATCGTTCGTTCGCCTAACCACCAACTCACTGGTAGGAGAGTGTGTAGCGATATCATCTAAAAAGCCAGTAACAACCACCTCACCAAAATGATCATTTTGGTGTAGTGGTTAAGTTATTTGGTTTCGGAACCAAAGGTCATGTGTTTTGTCCTCTGGATAAGCATGCCACTTCAAAACTTTTACAAAACTCTATTGTATAAGATTCTATAATATCATTCATAGAAGTACTGACTAACGCTTAAGGGGTTTCTGTGTTGGCCATTAACTATATGCAATTTAATATATCGCACGCACACATGAAATGATCATTAAATTATAATATTAACATGTGAAAAAGTAAACTCTCTTATACATATATATATTTTTTTAATTTGAAAGCTTTGGTTTAACTAGAATTTTTTATCTAAGATTTTCGCCCCTTTCCAAGTTAATGATGAAATATTTAGAAACTTGAAAGAGATAAGTAAATATTATCTGTTCAATATTTAAAGATAAATGCATGTATAGTTGTATGTATAATTGTATGATAATTAAACCA